>JABTXL010008669.1:5222063-5243399 GCA_025134845.1 Neodon shergylaensis
TCCCCCTCCCCCAATCAAGTCCCCCTCCCTCGTCAGCCCAAAGAGCAATCAGGGTTCCCTGCCCTGTGGGAAGTCCAAGGACCACCCACCTCCATCCAGGTCTAGTAAGGTGAGCATCCAAACTGTGTACAGTTAAAACTAATTAGGATAGTCCCCCTGAAATATGGTGTTTGGGCTCTAAGAAACAAGATTAATCTGCTGTTTAGGAGATAGACAGGCCTGCAAGGATTGACAAAACCCCACTGACCAGTATCATTGTTGAGTTTCCGCTACCTTTTCTGAAGTCTACCTACTTGGTTATTTATTGTTGAGATTCAAGTTACAATCATGTGGATTTTCCACAGTATTTGCATTTTGGGATTTTCTTGAGTGCCCTTTCTGCCCACATGAACTCTGGGCAAAGCAGTATCCTGGCACACAGTAACGATATACGAGCCATCTTTCCATGTGCTCTGTGCATTCCATGGTTAAGTGAGAGACTAAGTCAGTTCATGTTATTCTACCTTGGACAGAAGTACAGATGTGCCTAATTTTTTAACACTTATTAAAAGAGAGAAAACACACTAGCAACTGTAATAAGTATTTAAATGTTTTTCTTTGGAGAGACTTTGCTCCATGGACTCTCACAGTTCTGATTCATTCTGCCACATTTTTCCAGGCAAGGCATTGTGCTGTTCATTGTGCTCTTGCTATTTTACTTAACAAATACTTTTAATAATACTAAGGTCTCCTAGCCCTTGTTCTGTCTCTTAAGGATGTATGTGTTCTATTTAGCTACAAAGATACTGCAGTATATAAATGAAAGAAGTCAACTAGCTGAAATACAGACCAAGTGACTATTTTTAATACCTCAGCCAGAACAGATATTACTAATTGATTGTAGCACTCCTTGATAAATACATACTTGCACTCAGGATCTATTGTTTCAGACTCCTAAGTTTCCCACTTGACACATCTTTTATATCTTCTGCATCTGGAATCCAGTGTAAGAATAAAGCATGCCACATCTGGTCTGCACACCAGCAAGGTGTCAATCAGCAGCTTTCTTTCTGAACTCATTTACTCATTTTACCATTGTAGACAAGAATTGTGTTTGTTACTGTTGCATTCTGATATTAAAATAATTTGAAGCAGAAGTTATTCCATCTTGGGTAGGTCAGAAAAATGTTTTGAATAGTCACATTGATGCACCCCTAAATCTCTTTCAGGAATGAGTTAATCCACCTGAGCAATCCATCTAGGGAAATAAACACATTCCAAAAACCGAAACAAGCAAGGAAAAAAAAAAGAGAACCTCATTCTTCAGCCATCTGCTTATTCCAAGTAGTCACAGGAGGAGGGCCTGGGAGTTATGTAACTAATGTTCCCATTACAGCTTTCTTTCCCCTCTGTGTCTCTGGGGTACAAGAAGGTCCCTATCCCTGTTCTTGGCTTATTCTCCATCTTTTTATGCCACTCAGGGGCCTTTATGTGGTGTGGGGGCTCCTAGGATACAGGTTTCAGCCTTGTGGGGAATGGAACTCAATATGAGGCAGAATATATGCAACAAAAAGCACCATTTCTTGGAGTTCTCTGAAAAAGAAGTCCTGAGTGAAAAATAGCTGTTTTTTGAAGATAAAACCCTCTTTGAAGCACCGCTTAAAGAGACAACAAATTGTTTGTCTGCGAAAACTTCATAATCCCTGGAAAAACTGTGAAAAGTGAGGGTAATTTCCATAATGGATAAGATGGAGCAGCAAGACCCAGAGTTCATGTATCTTACCAAGTATGACCCCACGGATGAGAGACTGGATATGGTGTGTGGAAATCTCATGACTTTAACTGAGCCCACAACCCCTCTATTAAGTCAATCAAATTTAGCAGTAACCCACCAGTTTTCATCTTTAAAACATTCTGATACTATTTATTTTTTTAGCATTTAAAGCAGCATAATTCTTTATTCCTCAGTTCAATTTAGTGTATTTACTAAATTATCTCATTACCTATATCCATGACATTTTCATTATCCCAAAAGGAAACTTGAAATATCAATTCCCCTAGTTCCTGGCAACCACTGGTTCACCTTCTGTTTCTATAGATTGCCTCTTCTGGATATTTCCTCAAAATGGAAGAATGCAATGTGTCCTTTTCAATGCTTGGCTTCAATCGCTTAGTTTAACAACGATAAGGTTCTAAAGCCACTGTTAACTCCCTTGACTACTACTCTAGGATTAACAGATTACTTTGGACAAGATAAAAATGTCTTTGTTATTTTATGTCTGTGTGCACATGTATGCAGAAGAGGCATCAGATCCCCTCGAGCTGGAGTTACAGGTGGCTGTGAGTCAGCCATTGTGGGTGTTAGGAATTGAACTCTGGTCCTCTGAAGAAACAGCAAACACTTTTGACCTCTGAGCCACCTCTCTACCCATAAGATTTAAAAAAGAAAAGGATTAAAATAATCTTTTTAGGCAGATGGAGCCTCTTCCTCTGTGAGTTTGGGTGTTTGTTATTCTGGAATGAGTGGAAGGCAGAACTGTTCCCAGTTTTTGGAGCCTCTCAGTGGGGCAGAGGCAGGGCTGTGAGCAAGAGGAAGTTCCAGAACTGACTTCTTGCCTGAGTTCCCATACATGAGGCTGGCAGGGAAACCCTTAGCAACTAGGATGTGGGTCAGCCTGAGAGAGAATTTGCACCCACACAGATGTCTCCACGCTGAGGAGCCAGGCAGGTGCTGAGCATTGGGTAGGAAGGTAGAAAGACCATCAGGTTCTCAGCAGAGAAGGAAGGGGAGCCCTGCCAGGGCAGCCCAAAGCTCACGGGAAGAGCCTTTCAAATAAACATCATTTGTGTGACAAATTAGCTGGAGAACTGTCTGTGATGTGTGCTTACTGAGTGAGTGGCTTCTGGGTACACAGAAAACATGGAAAGGGGATTTCTAAGAGACCTCTGTCTTGAGGGATGAGCAAGTGAGTTTCCCTTTGGGGCTGGCCCAAAGTAAGTCCAAAAAATGGAGTACAGACCTAAACAGAGAACTCGCAACAGAGGACTCTCAAATGGCTGAAAGACACTTAAGGAAATCTCAATATCCTTAGCCATCAGATAAATTCAAATCAAAACAATTCTGAGATCCCATCTTACACCTGTAAGAATGGCCAAGAACAAAAACACCGATGACAACTTATGCTGGAGAGGTTGTGGGGTAAAGGGAATACTTCTGCATTGCTGGTGGGAATGCAAGCTGATACAACCCCTTTGGATGTCAGTGTGGCGATTTCTCAGAAAATTAGGAAACAACCTTCCTCAAGACCCAGCAATACCACTTTTGGGTCTATACGCAAAGGATGCTCAAACATACCACAATGACATTTGTTCAACTATGTTCATAGCAGCATTATTTGTCATAGCCAGAACCTGTAATCAACCTAAATGCCTCTCATCTGAAGAATGGATAAGGAAAATGTGATATATTCACACAATGGAGTACTACACAACAGAAAAAAATAATGACATCTTGAAATTCACAGGCAAATGGATGGATCTAGAAAACATCATATTGAGTGAGTTAACTCAGACCCAGAAAGACAAATATCATATGTACTCACTCTTAAGTGGCATTTAGACATAAAGGAAAAAAACAACATCCTACAATTCACAATCCCAGAGAATCTAGACAATAATGATGATCCTAAGAGAGACATACATGGATCTAATTTACATGCGAAGTAAAAAAAAACAACATCTCCTGAGTAAGTTGGGAGCATGGGATCATGGGAAATGATAGAAAGGGAAAGGGGAGAAAAGGAGGGCTGTGGAGAAAAATTTATAGCTCAATAAAAACAATTTGAAAAAAAAGGAGAGTACTTCCATGTGGCAGAGAGTAGATAAGAAACATGAATTAATTTAAAATTTAAGAATTAGTTGTAACATGCCTGAGCTATTGGTCAAGCATTTATAATTAATATTAAGTTACTGTGTGGGTTATTTGTGAACTGGCTGATAGGACAGGAAAAGTCCACCCACCCCCAATTACTGATACTATGTAAACACCAAAAACTAATGAGAAAATACACATTGCATCTGTTTCATGTTACACTTTTAGACATTTTAAGGAATGTGGTCCATACATGACAAACACAACATGTATGGTGCCCACAGGGACAAGAAAGAGAAAGAGAAAAGGAGGAATCAAAGTCTAGCACCACACACAGACCCCTCCTTTATTAAGAAGACATTTATAAATATATACAGAGCTACCATAGAAAAATAAAGTGGATAGCAGAAATGGTCACAGGTAGCTTGAGATAGTTCTATTGATTTAAATTGAACTGATTTAGAGGGAGTGCTGAGGGAAGTCCCAGACACTGTAGAAAAAATGAGTAAGGAACTTAGTTCTTGGCACCTAGGTCCTCAACTCTAATAGGAGGATGTTGTGACCCTTACCTCCCTGGGGCATAATGAAGATTAATTGATATAAACTCTATAAAGGAATTGGTAATACATAATTGGCAATGTTCATTAATTAGAGCTGATATGATCAGTGGTCACAGTTCTGTGAATTCAAAGTTTAGTCTAGAGGATGTCTTTCCTACCACCCGAACAAAGCAAATCCATTCATCCAAACCCTTACACACATAGCGCTTTAGAAAGGGCATTTGTACGTGTTCAATACGAGTTGAATGAGGGGGGGGGCAGATTTCACACAAACAAGGAGCTGTATGGGTGTGAGCTGGGATCAAAAGCACATAGAAGCGTGGCAATAAAGCTGTTGAACTCTGTGGTTGTCAAGAGAGCCTGTGCATTTCTGCAATACGATTTGGATGTCACATTCAAGAGAACTGAAGTCATCCAAAAGGACAACAAGACGTACAATACAAGCATGGGACAGCACTAATGATTTACCCAGAACAGAGCCCTGACCTGCAAATTCACAAGTGGGCTCCATGGAAATCCTCAGAAGCTGACAGGGGGTCTATTCGGAGTAAAGAGCAGTGTGCTTGACTTCCAGAGAGAAGGCTGACAGGCAAGCTGGCTATGACGCCCAGGTAACCACAGGTGCTGGTCAAAGTGAGCATTCGCTGCACCCCCCCATCTCCCCACAAGCCACACAGATGAGATACAATCCTAAATTTCTCAGGTTTCAAGCTCAGATTTTCCAGCACTTCAGGCTACAGACATTATTTGTATTTTCTACCTATTAAATATTAAATCGTTCATTACAAAAATATTGACTAGCTTGACCAGCCAATTCTCTCCTGCCCTTATGAAACTCATAATTTAATTTTCAGGAAGGCTGTGGGATAGAGTACGTTCATGTGACAAACACGTTCCTGCTTCTGTGTGTGGAACACAGATTAAGGAAGTGTGTCTCCCAGCAGAGGGTCATGTAGATGTCCACCTTGCTATGATGCTACGGTCCCACTGAAGGCTGAATTTCAAGGCAAGTTTGCCAGGGCTCTGAGGCCTGCTCTTAAGTGCATGGCTTCAAAGCTTATCCTGGTAAGATAGAAAGGAAATCATTACTGCTAAGGGCTTACATTTGATAACGCATGTTTTAATACTGTTTATATTAGCACGTGTCTATTTTTCAAGTATTTTATAAAAGGGAGCCCTAGATGTAGACATGGTTTAAGAAAGTAATGTTGAAAGTCTATGTAGTTAATTGTTTTTACTCCAATAAGTGATAGAGAAATAGTTTAATCCTACTAGGAGGCTGCGTGAGTTAGATACCAATGGGAGACTCTGCCTCAACACAAAGACGTATGGAACTGAGGAGCAATGCTTAAGGTTGCCATCTGGTGTCAATACGGACACCTACACACATGAAATTCCAGCAAATAAATTGTAATCCTTTTTTTTTAAACATGTAAAATAGCTTTTGCTCTTTTCAGAAGCTGGTATTTGTATCATTTCAACAGAGATAAGAAAGTTGTGTGATGATGGTTATGCTTGAAACGTTTAAATAATGTCTCCCCAGCTCAAACAAAAATAGGTACAGCAATACCTCACTTACACATTTCTTTAAATGGAAGTGGTATAAGTGCCACACATGGCTGTTACCTGCTCTAGCACAGCACACAACCTGGCCGAGGTGCTGTGGGCAACAGAGGAGGTCAACCTTCCATGGAAATGCTGAATATTAATCTTGCTCTTCTGTGTGAGAGCAATGCCTTATTCCTCAGTTAACCCTTTCTGGACCTACTCACATAGAAACATTAGCAGTGCACTCCCATGAGGTTGAGATTTGAATATGATGTGTCCTCGATAAGCTTATGTATTTAAATGTTTGGTCCTCAGGAGCCAGTGCAATATGGGAAGGTTTTGAGGCATCCAGGAGGTGGAATCTTGTTGGAAGAAGGAGGTCACAGTGGGTAGGCACTGTGGTTTAATAGTTTGGCCCCACTCCTGTTCTCGCTCTGCTTTCTGACAATGTGACATTCTGGCCTTATTTTCAGGTCTTCCAGTCTCTGCTGGACTTTATTCCTCTGGAAATATAAGCCAAGATGAACCCTTCCTCTCTATATTGCTTTGGACAGATTATTTTACCGCCGCAAAATGGGAGAAACAAAAGCATGAAGTGATTCAAGGGCTCATTACACTGATACAGAGGATGCACTAAGACAAAAAGAGGAAATTCTTCATGAAAAATATACAAAGGAGCAATGCACAGTCAAAATGGACTTCGGCACACAGCACAACACATAAAATAAGAGCCTCATTATTATCTCATCCAAGAGATCTGAGAAGTAGGATTCACACACCAACTTACAAGATTCATTTATTGAGATTCTCCCTGGACTCTCAGGTCCTCAACAAGTCCAGTCCTCCTTCTGCACTGGCAAAGTAACTTGTCCCAAAACCCTGGGAAATGCTTTTAAGCATAAAACTAAAGGTATCAGTAGGTAGAGTCGACAGGAACACAGAAAGACAGCGATCTCTGAGAACACAGGAGTGACAGCATTCTACAGCAGGTCAATAGTCACTATCTGATTAAGCTGTTGGTTTATACTAGCTCGCAACTTGGTTGGGTCTAGAAACAAATACGAGAGAAGCTACTGGACATATGTGTGTAGGGCTTTCTGAATCAGGTTCCCTGAATTAGGAAGACCCACTGCAAATGTGGATGGTGTTGTCAGAGGCAGCCTAGATTAAAGAGGTCCTGGAGAAAATTTTGCCTTTTGCCACATTGTCCCTGTGTGTCTCGTTGAGAGTATACCTCTCCTATTGTTGCCACTCCTGTCATACTCCTTCATAAGCATCAGAACCCAGGGTTTCCAGTTTCCGTCCTGGACTGAAGATAGAGGCTCTCCAGAAATCCTGCAGTTCTTCAACACCAGACTGAGACTGTTGTGAACTCCAGGGCTGGTGAACAGCTACTAACTAGATTCTCAGGCTTCCCATCATGGAGGCAGCTAGATCAAGTAAGTCAATCCAATAAATTCTTTTAAACTACACATTCGTTCTTTCCATTCTGTTTCCCTAGAGAATTATGATTAATATGGCTATTGAGCCCATGTTTCTAAGCTACAGTTATACACTAAATACAGATCATGCATGGGAGGATGGGCACTTTCTGCTTGTGGTAGAGCAGTATCCCCACATCCTCCTCATCAGACCCATCCACACCCTCCTCATCAGACCAATTATCCTGCACTTGAGCTGTTCTTTGTTTCTGCCTTGGTTCCCTAGTATTTGAGCTGTTCTTCCTAGTCCTTCAATATTTATTCTCTGATTTAAGCTTTCCAAGCGGAGGAGAAATCCAGTTTGTTAAAAAAAAAAAAAACAAAGCATATTTCTGGAATAAAGATCTAGAATATTTATTGTTCCTGATTTGGGTTATAAGATGTAACATCTCTTTCTTGATCTGTAGCATTAATGGTTCCAACTAACCCAGTGTTTGTTAAATATCAGTTCTTAGATCATCATAAAAATGGTTTGGGGGCTTGCCAAAGACAGAAATATCCAGATTCCAAACTTGAGAACTCTGAATTGGAAGACAGGATGGGGTCAGGGCATCGTTAGTAAATCAAGTGTATCTCTCTTCTTCAACCATGTGTTAGAAACTGAATAAATGATACCTAAGTTTCAAACTCAGGAGTATTATAAGCCACATAGTAATAAATTTGGTCTTATTTTATCTAGTGACAACCTTGACCATGACTTTGGGATCCAGAACAATGGAACTGAATGTAAGACTGCTTGCTGCACCTTTATCAAAGCTATAAACAACGAAGTTCTCCATCCATCACTGATACCATCACCATCCAACCATGAATCCAGCCAACCCCTTCCTTAGTAAAACACACCTAAAGACATATATTCCACGTATGTGCCACTCAAGACACAATTTGTCCTGTTACACAGTGGATACCAGTTTGATCTATGGGAGTCTTGTTGTCCATCAGTTCCACAATATTCCAGCGTTGACAGGCTCCTCAATTACCCCACCCACATGTCCCTTCCAACAGGAACAATGCACCATGTCCTTATATAAACCATTGATGCATTTCTTCTGGTTTTGTTATCACATCCCTTTATCTTCTCCAGATGGATAAAGAGATATAATTATTTTAGACTCCTTTAAAGGAAGCAAATGCTTAAGTCAAAGAAATTGGGAATTGCAGAAGTGGAGAGATCTCTTCCAAACAGACAGCCTGGGGACATCTAAACGCATCAGATTAGCTGCCTGGTTACATCGAAAGCCTCCAAATTATGTCCTGGAGGGAGAATGCTGAGGAAGTAGAGTGCACAGGAGCAGCAGGGTCTGAATTCATGATTAGCCTTTCTTTCTTCTGAGAGTCGGGGGTTCTGCATGGGAGTAATGGAGTCTCACCATAGAACACTTTTTCTAAACAGCTTCCTCTCAAAACCATGTGTCCTGAAGTATTTTGTCCCTTAACTTGAGAGGCTTCCGTACACTCCTGCAGAACTAGAAATGACCTCTTTCTACATTAACATGGAGCTGGGATCTAAAATCCCAATCAAAGCCATGTAGAATCATACATTCACAGATCATCCTAAACTTTTAACAGCATAACTGAGAACACACAGGCAGGCTCATACGTCTGAATGAGGAGAGAATGAGGTTAGGTTTTTCAAGATTCCCAGGAAGCCTTCACAGATTTACTCTGCCTTGGGGTTGAATGATGTTCCCCTAGTTGGAAGTGCCAAGCTTTTCAGGCAGCTATATCTAAGCATCTCTCTGTCTCTGTTTTTTAAACTGGAATATTCCAACTTTATTCTCAGTCACTTGAGAGAAAACCTACTTGCCCTTTATCAGCTGCCAGAACACCCTGAAACTGCAGAAGGAAATGAATTCACCAGTGTTTGAGTAAATCTGCACCCGTGTGAGGCTCAGCATGTGTGCCACTCTGGGCCATCATGAAGAATCAACCCTACACAACAGTATCAGTTGGCATGCCACAGAGGATAGGGGAAATATTGCAAGGACCCACCGCTAGATGAGGAGCTACAGGGATTGACTGTCTTTTGAGAAGGAGAATCAGTATCCTTTAGGGATGAGTTCCCAATCAGTTAGCCAATCCCAAGGAAGTAGTCGGCTTTAAACAAGTGTACATACGAGCATCATTAAATAAAATTAGTTCGGCTAGCTGAGTTCTATACATCGGGTGCAACAACTAAAGAGGGGGCCATGGATTTTAGGGGGAGTGAAAATGATATAAATACAGTACTCATGTATGGCATTCTCAAAGGAAAATGTTTAAATTTAAAGTATAGATAGATATTCAATCTTTTTACCAACCCTGGTGTTCAGACTCTATGATGAGAACAATTTAGAGTTTCTATAACTTAGAGACCACTACTGTTTATATATAATCCAATAAAATATGTGTATATACATAATATTCATTAAATATTATATACTATATATTCATTATGTTTTATTGTACCATCCCATTGTATATTAATATACAACATGTTGTTATATGTTACACAGCATAGAAATAGCACAGCCCAGCATGTGTGTGTTTATAACCATAGGCAAGGGCAGGGGAGGACAATCAAACCAATTTAAAACCTTTTCACAGCCTAAGCTTCTCAGCGATGATTTCCACTTCAGCCAAAGTCACTCAATATCTATCAGCAACACTGCACAAACCTGGAAACAGCATCCATTGGACCATTTCAAATTTATGTTTGCCATTATTGTTATTATTATCATTACAACTATTTGTGCATGTATGTGAACTTGTGTGGCACTCATGCCATAGTGTGTATGTAAAAGTCAGAGGTCAAATTTCAGACATCATGTTCCTGGGCTCAAACCCAGGGAGTCAAGCTTGCGTTGCAAGTGCTTATACTCTCTGAGTCATCTCTCTTCTGCCACCTCCCTCACAGGCCATTTAAAGTTACTCCATATGACTGGCTGACTGTGTCAGATGGTGGTGAGCAGTAATGTTTAGTGTGTACAAACAGATAATCTTGACTGCTATCTTAAATGGACTTAAAAACTCTCAGGAGACAAACCTGTGTTTGGTCTCTGTGGGTATGTCCAGAGATGCCTAGCTGAGGCAGGAGCATCTACCCTCAGTGTGAGTGGCACCATTTGCTGTGCTTGGTCCTGCACTGAATGAAAAGAAGAAAACGAGTTAAGCATCCAACATCTTCTTTTTGTTTTCTGAGCACAGATACAGTGTGATCAGCCACACCAGGCTGCTGCCATCATGCCTTTGTTGGCAGGATGGGATATACCTGGGAGCCAAAATAAATCCTTCTCTTTGTTACAGCAACAAGGAAAGTAATGTATGTACAAGTGTGTGTGTATACATACATTTATGTGTGCATGTATGCATAATACATACATTAGCAATTGAAAATTCATCCATCCTTCTCTTGCCACAGTTTTGAGTGGTGCATGAATTAGATAATTTTCCAGATTACATAGAGGAATTTAGCTTAATGACCTACAATTACTTTAATGGCTTTGAGAGTCAGAAGGTAAGAAGATAACCCATTTCTTCCATTGAGCCTTAAATATAAAATACCTCTGATTGACTGTCATGCAAACTCAATTTTATTGCTATCTGAATTATTCAGAATCAATATCCGACATTAGCCAGCACAGGGAAGTGTAGATATAAGGCAGCGTTGGGAAACAGCCTCTCTCTGTATTGAATAATTATGCTTTGTGTGGGGGATAATGAGCTGCTTGCTGCGTGTCACTACTTCAGACACACTGAGAATTCACAACTTTATCAAACCTTGATATTATATAATAAAAGGCATCCCTTGATGAAAACAACAAATTGAAGAGTATTAAAATGCACACAACCCAGCCCAACCTCTAAGAACTGGGCTCAAGGGCCCCCACCGCTGCTGTAAGAAGAAACAAAGGATAGGACATGAACTTGATCTGTTTACATGGGAGAGAAATTGACTCTAGTTATGTTTTAGGTTATTTGACGGGTAAACTGCAACCTCGTATTTCCTCTTAGCTGGAAATTGCTTAAAGGCATAAACAGGCCAAGCAGCCGGCTGCGTGCGGAAGCCCTCCCACGGCTGATGCGTGACTGTCAGAAGCACTGCCTGTAGTAATTTTCCAGAATGTACTATGAAAGGCCAAGAGTCCAGTCTTCACGGACAACAAGAAAGCACCAGTGTTCTTGCTAGTGTTGACTGTTTGACCAGATCTATGCAGAAGTCCTGACTGCATTAGATGGTTTACGACTGTGAACCTACAAAGGGAGGAACTGTCATGACTTCCTCTTAATTTTACAGAAAATGGCATTAAAGAGATTGAACGATATTTCTTTCCTCCAGAACTAAGTGTGCAAGCAGTGGAGGTGAGATTCCAAAGAGGAATTTGCAGTTTCATGTATGAATCAGGCATATGCTATCACTGTGGTGGCATTCAGATAACACAAAAAACAGGAGAGAGACACAGTCAGATGCCCTACAGGGTACTGAAGACTGGCTGTCGTGAAAGCAAAGTGGTATAGGTCCTCCTGCCCCATAAGGTACTCCACGCATGTCCTCACAGCCATCAGCCCACTGGGTAAGCACAAGAGGGTGTTTACACACAGACACATTCTTCATTCCTAATGTAAGGAAAGAGATGCAAAACACCCCACCCCAAATTCATACTGAAACTCTGGATGGCAGAACTCGGCTCAAACATATCCCCCAAGAGCTGTTTCTACTGTTTCCCTCATTAAAGTCCTGGCTCAGGCTAATAAATCAGTGTACAATTTGTGTATAATCTAATTTTTGCCTTGTGCATCATCTAGTATAGGTGGAAGCAAGGGAAAAATGAACAACAAAAAAGCAACAACTGTAAAATGAAGACTAATGAGAACTCAGATCCTTGAGAAAATATCTTTGAGCTGCTTTTTAGAGTCATGGAGAGGCCACCAATCTCCACTTGGAGGGATCATGATTACAGAAAAATCAGTGTGATCTGTTGCTTCCGTGGAGCTGAGTTAGGTCGGTGGTAGGTAAATAGCACATACATGCACACACTCATATGTGAGTATATAATAGGTAGATGTCTGCATGTTTATGTGCATATGTAAGTAGATATATAGACACAATCATTGGTACATCCATATTTATGCATACATATATAGAGAGGTAGGCAGGTAGAGAGGTGATAGGTAAATAAATGATGCATACATACATACAAGAGTAATAGAAGATAGATGATAGATAGATAGATAGATAGATAGATAGATAGATAGATAGATAGATAGATAGATACATGATAAAGATAATAGATAGGTAGGTGATAAAAGGATGGATAGATTTATTACAGATGGAAGGATGAACACTTATGACATATTACACAAAGGAAGATATATTTCCATATGCACACTTACTCAAACCAAATACCTAGAAATCATGATGAGCTGTCATTGCGCACAGCTATTTCTGTAGGTGACACACAAGCTGCACCACTGTAGGCGTTAATTGTGTCCTGGATGCATCCTTTCCTTCCCCCTTAGCCATTTATAGCAGAGCCAATAATAATTCCCAAGCCACCCCCAAATCATCCCACAGAGAAAACTCAGTGTTCCTTAAAACTAGCCAGATATATATTAGGTACCCTTGCAAGGAACACAGCAATTACATAAGTTAATGGTATTCAATGATGTGGGTTTGAGAAAGAGGCAGCAACAGAAGAAAAAAAAAAAGGAAAGAAAAGGCGCCCTCAGTTCCAGCAGCAGATTTGTTCTCTGAGCATGCGCAAGTGTTTGGAAGTGAGCATTAGCGGAGGCAGTAGATTATTACAAAGAAGGTGCTGTGTACAGGAGAGGTGTCTCTTCCTCCTTGTCTTCTTCATAGAGGTCTGAGCACACCTCGATAGCATGTTTTGAATTCAGTTCACGAGCATAAGAACGGAAAGGCTGCGACTGTAGAGGTTGATCACTAGTTCAGAGCACTTGCTCCTCCCCCAAAGATTTGGAGCTCAGTTCCCAGCACCCACATTAGGTAACCCACAATCACTCATGTTGCACAAGTTTTAATTGGTACTCTAGGCCTCTCTGGTTAACCAGTGGCAGCTCTGCACTCTGATCTTCAGGCAAGCTTTATTTGTTAGAGTACAAACAAGATACCACCACACACTCACGATGTCCGTTCCAAGGGACCCAAGGCCTGATTTTGCCCCTCACAGGCATCTTCACCCATATGCAAAGACACACACACACACACACAAATCAAATACATCTTTCAAACAAACCAAAAACGGAAGTGCTTAGACAAGCTATGTTGCAAAATGGGAAAATGTCTCTTTGCAAATACTGTTTGTTTTACCCAATTACAGGTAGCAATTTGAAAAGTCACAGCTTAAAGCCCAAGAGGCATATTACATAAAACCACAGCCATAGCGAAGCACAAAGGCCTCCCTAGCTCAAGGGGAGAAATGCTGGTTTTGCTTCCGAGAAAGGCAAGTAAGGGATCTGCTGCAAATGCAGCGCTGCTTCAGCAACAGCAAAGACAGGCAGCTCACTGCCCTCTCCTGGTCCTGGCTGACAAAGCCCCTTTCTAAGTAGCACCAATAACATAATTATGTAGGAGTTGACACCAGGCAAATCCTCGTTGCTCTTTTTTTCCTGGAGAGTGGGGTTGATTTGCAATTCTGAAAGGATAATGAAAGGGCCAGTGTTATTATTTAATATAAAAATAGATCTCCTGGCTTCCCCCAAGTGTTTATCATCAGATACAGGGAACAGTATCAAACTGAATTACTCAGTATCATCTCTGATAAATCAAATGAGGGTCAGCGCTGGTAAAGGATGAAGCAACAGAGTAGAGCGGATGCTTGAAGAGAACACACAGCCTCAAAAACAACTTCAAATTATTGACTTTTCAATAGTTTCCTTTCATTCACAGAAGATAAGTGTGTCTAGGCCAGTGGATGCTGGCTGCATCTCTGGGGCTGTTGACTGGTGGCAACACTTCTCTCTTCACTGTGAGGCAATCCCTGGCCTCTGCATCTGCTCTAACAAAAGATCACAGACCAGTTACTGGAGGGGGACCCTAAGAAGAGCACACTGTTTCTCTTCACAGGTCTAGAGAATGGGAAATTCAATGTCAATGAGCTGGCTAATTCAGCTCCATCAGAGAGCACTTCCCAGGTCTTCAGAGATGGCTCAAAGGCTGAGAAGAGTCTTGCAGAAGAGCAGCACTCCAGTGGAGGCCCATCACTACCAGTGACTCCAGCTCCAAGGATCAGGCACCATGGTTGGGCCTCTGTGGACACCTGTGCACTGTGCACATACCAAAACAGACACACACATACACACATAAGAAACCTTTTTTATTTTAAAAGATGACTTCATGGTTTATGTGTTGGATCCCCTCTTGGAGGAAGACACAAGCAAGATCTCTAAGCTTGTACATTTGCGTTGTTCCTATCCCAGACCTCTCAACATCATGACTTAACCACTTCTCAGAAACTGAACATCCAACTCCCATCCATCAGAGTGGGAGTGAAGGCGTCAACCTCAAAACATTAGTGGGTAGCACATGTATATTCAAAGCAAATCAGAACTAAACACCACATCTCCAAAGCTGCTATGGAGTGTTTGCTACTCTTCTCAGAGACTAGCTAAATGTGGTCCCCAAGCTGCCTGCTCTCTACATAGATCATGTCTGATGAATGTTCTGTGCTTCTCCAGAGAGACAGGCTGTGGATGATGGTGACAGACACAAGAGCAAAGTCCTCAAGTACTCATTTGTCAAGTCCAGGGGTCTACAAACAATCCTACACATGATGAAATAATTCTCCAGAAGAATTCTGTAAGTCATTCTTTGCCATGACAGTTCCCCGAAAAGTGTCAATCTGCATATAATAAAATAAAGAGCACAATATGAAATGGTACTCAAGTCATTCGCTGGCTGCCTTCCACTCACCCAGAGGAAACCGTTCACCATTTTCCTTCTACTACATCTCAGACATTCAATGCATACCCTGGGCAGAGTGGGACATGCATATAATCCTAGCATTTGGGCGGTTGACACAAGAGATCTACCAAGTCTGAGGTTAGCTTGGGCTTCTTAACAAACCATGTCACAATTTAAAAAAAATGAAAAAGAAGCTGTTGTGATTTTATGTGACTTTTCCTGGAAAACATGAATCAATGAGTTTATGGGAGTTGCGGACAAGAAAAATAGGGGGGGGAGTTTCATACAGGACCATGAGTGACCCAAGGACAGCTGCATTACAGAGCAGCCCACCTCAGCCTCAACATGAGGGAAGACTCTCAAAAGCTACATCCCCGGAGCTGTCTACACAACTTGTAGACAGTCCACCAAGAACATCTCCTCTTCCCCAGTGATCACTGGCTGCTTTGTAACCTTGGAAAGGGACCTCATGGATCACGCAACTTTCTGAGCTTCCTGAGTCTCTAGGCTTCTGAGGTTTTTTTGGGGGGGGTAGTCTTAGTAGGCCCCTTCTTTTTTCTTTCATCTTCTTCCTTCTTGCCTACCTTCAGGAAGGAGTATTTTAATCCCAAGGAAATACCTACGCAACACACACATAAAGTGATGATTATGGCCTATAATCTTCTTATTCAAGTTATCTATTATATAAAATATTCTGGCCCTTTGTTTTTATATCAGTGGCATATTAATTGGTGCCACCTCCAAATCTTTATCATTTGTCTATTATTGCATGGTTCTCTATGTTATCAGCTGCCTATGTTCAAATGAAACTTGTAACTACTAGGACACAGAAAGGACAAAAAGTTTCTGTTCAGTTGGGGAACACAGAGCAGCCCTAGCACTTACTGTGTGTCAGGGGGTACAATCTAACTGTCATGTCCACCCATGCTCCCATACAATGCACTACCTCCTGCCTAAATAATGATGGTTGCTATGGTTTCCGTGGACATAATCCCACTATTTGTGTCATGTTTAATAAAATAGAGTCTGAGGTGTGTAGCTAGGATGAGGAGATGGCTCATTGTATAAGGTTCTTAATGTACAAGTGCGAAGAGCCCAGCTTGGATCTCCAAAATCCATGTAAATGCTGGGCAATATGACAGTCCACCTGTAATTCCAGACCTCAGAGTTAGAGACAGGAATTCCCAGAGCAAAGTGAGCTAGCTAGACTAGTCATACAGGTGAGTTCTGGCTTAAATTGAGAGATCAGTCCTCATAATAAGTGAATAAGATAGGAAGTAGCCAATCAAGAAGACTCCAGATGTTACCCTCAAGCCTCCACAGCCATTTATATAAACATGCATGTGTACATCCACAAACATGTATTCACACATGTGAACATGCTCTTACACATGAACACCATGCATAGAGACACATGCAAATAAGCATGTTTCATGAACATTTAAAGCCAAGACAAATGGATTTTGAGCATGATACCATCAACATAACCATGCAGAAGACTCTCCACAATTGCCTGGCTTCTCTCAGACCCTGGCACTCATCTCTGATGGGAGCTACTTAGGGGGTGACTAATCAAGTGTCAGCCACAGCCGATGGAGCACTCCTAAATTGCCTAAAAACACAGCCCCTGTCATCTCCAAGCACAAACATTCACTCTACCCCACGGGTGGTCAGACCAGGCCCAGATGTCAGCATGCCAAATCTACATGTGGATTTCTTACTGATGAATATTACAGCCAACGTCCCCATCTGGCCGCTGAGATAAATAATGTAGGAATGAAGATATGCCTACACAATTCATGCAGTATTGATGAAGGGGACCCTTAATTCAGACCACGTCTACAAATCATTTAATTATGGCTTATGCAACTGTTAAGAGAGAAGCAGTGGTTTAGACATGTTTGGATGGATATGGGTTGGAGATTTTCACATACACAAGGCAGAAATTCTAGGACCCTTTGATTACTTTCAGTACAGCTGTAGACACTAATCTTCAGTGCAGCACAAGTATAGTGAATGGCAAAGGAAACTATTGCTTAGCAGGAAATGCATGAGATTTACTACAGTGGTGTGTGTGTGTGTGTGTACATGTGTATACGTTCAAGTGGATATCAGAGGGGAAACTTCAATGTGTTGTTCCTCAGGTGATTTCAACCTCTTTTTATCAATTAAAATTGTCCCTCGACAATTTCACACATTGTACAAAGTGCCCATCCCCAATCTTGCATAACCGCCTCCCTACCATCGTTATGCAGCACTCTCTTTTCTTCTGATCTCTTTCTCATGTTCACCTCTATTCTTTGTTTTCCTTGACCTTGTGAGCCATTGACTTTACCTTGAACATCCGTGCAATCATGGCTTTGGAGCTATTTGTTCAAGGCAGGTGGGCTCAGTAGTGGGTACACAACAGAAGAAAATGCCTCTCCCCTCCAAGAATCTATCAATAGCTAAGGGAGCAGCTGTAAGGAATGGAGAGCCCCATAAGCTCTCCTTTACTTTTGAGACATCATCTCTCTCTGGTCCAGAACTTGTCCATTACATTACACTGGCATGGTGGGCCACATCGTTCTGCTATTTCCGCCTCCCCAGAGCTAGGGGTGCAACCATGAACCACTTGCCTCACTTCACACTGATATTTGAAATTAAATTCAGGTACTCATAACTGCACAGCGAGCACTTTACCGACACAACTGTCACTCCATACTTCATGACTTTTTTGAACCCCTATAATACTTGTGTAAAGCAGGCGTTAATATCTCCCCATCACTTGCGGTTTGGAAAGGCTTAGAAACCTATTGATATTGTGATATTGTGACGGAATTGCATCAAGGTAGAGGGGGTGGGACTTGAAAAGACTTAATGGCTCCTCATTCTTCTACACATTTGTAGTTTGAATCCAGTGGTGCCCTTACTTCTTTACTTCTTTAAGAGTCACTATCTTTGTGTGTGTGTGTGATTTTTCGAGACAGGGTTTCTCTGTAGCTTTGGAGCCTGTTCTGGAACTAGCTCTTGTAGACCAGGCTGGCCTCGAACTCACAGAGATCCATCTGCCTCTGAGTGCTGGGATTAAAGGTGTGCACCACCACCATCTGGCTAAGAGTTGCTATCTTATCACCATCAAGAAGTCATCTCTCCCCATTGGGATGGTATAAGTGTCCTACTATTTGTTTAGGAACCCACAGGATCTGACTCTTAGTTTTCTCAAAATCCCTACCCAGTACATCTCCTCCTCCCTAATGATCTGACCCCTGCTCTTCACTAAGCCAAGCTCAGTTGAGCTTCAGACCCTTCACCCTCGCTGTTCTTGTTGCCTGTAACAACCTTTCTTCAATTACCCATGGCTGGATCCTCATCAAACTGTAAGTCTTCACTTGTGTCATTTTCTCGGAAAGGACACAAATTAGATTTCATTGTTCAAAAGGAGAACCTCTCTCAGCAACACCACTTACTGCTCTTGCTTGTAGCATCACTACTGATCACTTAACAAACCCTACAGTTACACTTCTCAGACATGACTTGCACTCACTTCTCCCAATGAAATGCAGAGTCATACTGGTATCACTCATTCCCCAGGACCACACTCAACCTTCTTTGGATGTGCATCCAGATCAAGCATAGATGCTTGGGCAGTGAGCACTTTACCACCTGTGCCTTCGCTCCGTCCCTACGTGTATCTTCTTACGCCTGCGATCCCAGCCCTTCGCAGCAGAAGTCTCTCCAACTCTGGCCTCTGGGTGGATAATGAAGGTCAAAGGAGCCACATTCTCACACAACAGAAAAAGGTATTTCCAAACTTACTGTTACATAATGCTTCCTTTTGGGTTCACATTACTACTCTCGTGCCACCAGTTCCATAGGAGCAAGGCATCATCCATAACCAGACAGCGTGACTGGGGCTTTCAAATGCTTTTATCATATGTCAGCATTGAAGGCATTTGTTGCTGACGGAGTTGATCCAGGCCATGACACCTAAAAACCACTCTTTCTTTCGTTTAAAATGTCTTAAGTATCCCAGGATCACTGACTATCTTGATACATTCAGTTGTGTGTTCGCGCACGCAAACACACACAAACATGCACACACACTTCATTGAACTTCAACTTCCCAGCTTCTAAGACCAGCATCTAAGAGTTGCACCTGCTGTTCTTGGAGTTCTGTTGTACTCAGAGACAGACTCTGCTGGAAACACAGGTGGGCTTCAGGAAACAGCCCAAGCCCGTTACACAAAAGAATGGAGGTGAGCGATTTATCTCAAAGATGAAAAGAAAGACGTTAGAGTCAGTTACATGTGAGCAGAAATTGGGATCTGCTGAATATGGGCTTTGTGCACACAGTAGTTCTTCCTCTTTCAGCCGAGTTACTACAACAGAATACCAGAGACTTGATTGCTCAAAAAGCAAGCACAGGAAGGCCACAAGACTAAGGACTTGTGATACCACTCTTTGGGCTTGTAGGTGGTATCTCTCTTTACCCTCTGATGGCAGAGAATAAAGCTCTCCAGTCTTTTCTTAAAAGGGCAT
Organism: Neodon shergylaensis; assembly: GCA_025134845.1. Lineage (NCBI taxonomy): Eukaryota > Metazoa > Chordata > Mammalia > Rodentia > Cricetidae > Neodon > Neodon shergylaensis. The sequence goes on from JABTXL010008669.1 coordinate 5,241,927, forward strand.
TGATCCCATTCATAAAGGTTTTGCTCTCAAGATCCAATCACCACCATCAGACTCCCACCTCCCATTTCCACTGCACTGGAATTTCAATTTGAACATGGAGATTTTGAGGGGACATAACTTCCAGGAGATGGCAAGGCAGAACTTCAGAAAAATATGCTGTGACCTTTCAAACCCCAGGCAACAATACTGCCTGCTTGGCAAGCCTCATTAGGTACTGGGTCTCATCCCCCTGGTGAGTCAGTCTCCATGCTGTATGTATGGCTAGGCCATCCCAGGTTATGTGAAGATATTTGGCATCAGATGGTGGGATGGACACTGTCCAAGCAGCAGGGCTGCAAGAGCAGGGCAGGAACAAGTAGTCAAGAGATTCTGGAATGGACTTTATCCCAAGGAGATTTAAAAACAGGCAGTTGAAGGCCAACAGGCTGGAAAACAAGCAAGTCAATCTCAGTTGCAGAAATGGTCACATCAGAATAGAGTTGGGTGGAAAATACTAGAAACAAAGCAAAAATGAAACAAACACACACTTTTGAGTTAAAATCCTGTTTTCAGGCCTGGGGGTTGTAGTTAAATGGGTAGAGAGATTCCCCAGCACACATAAAGTCCTAGGTTCCATTCCCAACAATACATAAAGCAGGCACATGCCTGTAACACCAGTGTTCAAGAGGCAAGGACAGGGATATAGCCCCATGTGTGAGGCCTTCCTGGGCTACAACAACATGTTCTAGACCAAACAAAGCTACATAGAGAGACCCTGTTTCATACAACAGAAGAAGGTATTTCCAAACTTACTGTTACATATACATGTGTGTGTTTGCATATTGACACATATTTTTACAAATGTAGGAGAAAGAAAGGAACAGGAGGAGGTAGAATGGAAAATATCAACAAGTCTAAAGGACTGGGTTTGAAAAATCAAAAAGGAGCTTATTGTAAGTGTTTAAGCAAAGGAAAAAGACTCAAAGGTAGTGTCTTGACTCATCTCTGATGACAGGAAGAATATATTACCATAACCTTATATGCAAATGGAAAACCAATGCAGCTTTTTTGTCATAGGAATTGCTTCAAGTGCATCTCACTCTAAAGGCTCATGTTGTAGCTGGGCAGGAAGTGTCCGTGTCCATGCGTGAAACTATAGCACCGCCCACTTAGTTCCCAGGCCTGGAATGGGGTCTGCACTGCAGCACTAAACCCTCCCTTGGAGAGGTCAGGGGATTGTAAGGTGGGAGGCAGAACGTTGGTTCCCAAGAAACTTCATTCCCCAAGGAAGCCACAGTGTACTGGTTATTGGACTCTAAAGTATGCTATTTTATTCCTCAATAAAACAGGATTTCAAATGTATTCAGGCATATAATTCTTTTTTTTCCAATTCTTGGGTTGAAAGGAAGAAGAGGGAGGAGGAGGGAAAGAGGAAGAGAAGGATGAGGAAGAAGAAGAAGAAGAAGAAGAAGAAGAAGAAGAAGAAGAAGAAGA
>JABTXL010008669.1:5243409-5263595 GCA_025134845.1 Neodon shergylaensis
AAGAAGAAGAAGAAGAAGAAGAAGAAGAAGAAGAAGAAGAAGAAGAAAAGGAGGAGGAGGAGGAGGAGGAGGAGGAGGAGGAGGAGGAGGAGGAGAAGGAAGAAGTGGTTATACAAACAATATCTAGGGCCAGGTGAGTGTTGCATCCTAAAGAAATGGGTTTTCTGAGTCTTTATCTGAGTGTCAGAGGAAGTGAGCAGGTGAGAGTCCTCAGAGAAAACAAACACAGCCACTCTGGGTCTTTAGCTCTTCAAAGGTTTTCAGCGACCAGGTGATGAAATTTTGCTTGATAGTAAATTGGTTGGGATACAGGGCTTCTTCTGGATTATAAGTTCCTTCTTTGCCAATTATGAACTTGACAACCATTTATTTAATAACCTAACAGCCTGCTGCTTCCAATGGTATCTCCTTCTATTTATACTGGAGCAAGATAAACTTGAGCATCCTCAATCTCTATCCTGCTCCTCCTCACCCCAGTGCCAAATGGTAAAACATGTTTGAAGATGACTCAGTAGAACTGGGTTTTAAAAAGAAGGTTAAAACTTTCTTCTAAATTTCCTCATGGCAAGGTCCCGTGTTCTGTGTGTGAGAACGATAAGATCTAGCCCTTGTTGTGAGGGGGGAGTGTTTGGGAACTCAGGAGAAGGCAGTGGCTGAGTCCCGTGCGCTGATGCTCAGTCATCGCTGCTGCCATGAAACCTCAGCAGAGGGAATGGAAGGCGCAGAGGCTGGTGCTGTGCAGTTTCCCGGTCCCTTGTTCTCCCCGAGCTCCTTCCTTTTCTGAGTGCCTTGCCATCTCCCAGGCTGAGCCACCATCTCCTCGGGGAGTGCTCCACATCTGGATCCTCCAGCTCTAGTCTGTCTCCTTTTTCTCATTTTAGACTGCTTTCTAGAAACATCAGTCTTGCTGTCAGCATCAGCCAGAGTCAGCATTTCTAAGGCATTCCCCGCTCTCCCTGCCAAGCACTGTTCTGATATGATGCTGTTCACCTTTCAGCTGTACAGACGAGAGACCTTGATGTGACCATATGTGGTGTGATTCTTTTTCCTGGGGATATGTGAGAAATAGTCCATTCACCTCAGCCAGGAACCAAAACAGACTAATGCAATGATGCCCCCAAGTCCAACTCACCAAAACAGTGAGCTTATTGGGATTAGTTACAGAGCACAGGTGGCCCCCGAATAGCCACACCATCAAAATGTCTCACCCCAGCATGGACAGTGACTGCCTGGTAGCTGCGGGTAGATTCCCCTTCTCTTAACCTTCAACATTCTATTCCCTCAGTTCCTGAGACCAGGAGAGGAAGGACATGCAGGCTGGGCAAAATCACACAGAGAGGTGTGCAGGAAACAATGACTGAAATCCAAAGTGGGGGTCTGATGATTCTCCTCTCTCCTGTCTTATGAAGGAACAGCAAGAGACTCTATCTTGAGGGTCCCCTGTAAGTAGTCATAGCCTCTCTGTTGAAAAGGGGACAACTTGAGAGTGACATTTGGCAACAGTGTAGCATAATGGTGCCTCCACCTACAACACTGCATGGCTACCATGTCCCTTGTCTATACACAGTGGCCTAATTTAAATATGTAAATTCACAAAGCTCAACTTCCTTGACTCATGAACCTGTAGAACTGTAGTGTAAATACTCCAGGTCCCCAGTTTTAGAGCAGGATGTCTCTATAGTAACAGCCTGACCTGATTCCAAGCCTCCTCAGTACACAAAACTCCAGTTACTCCGAGTTCAGTGGGTTGATAAACTCCAACTCTGTCTCTACCCCATCACTTACCGGCCTCATAGCTACAACCACTGAGATTCTCTCTCAAACTATGTTCAGGTGAAACTTCTCCTGGAATTAGCCCCTGGAGAACCCACAGCCAGTTTGACATCTCTTTTTCCGACGTCACCACAGCCACCAGTGCCTTTACCTCCAAGGTCACTTTCACGACCTTTGAGGCTTATCTTCTCTCTAATGCAAGGACCCTGTCCGACTACCAGGGGAGCAGTCTGGAAATTTCCCAGTAGAGATGTCGTCAAGACTGACACCTTGAGGTGAGAGGAGGTACAGCACCGGCGGCGGGGGGCGGGGACTGAAGGGGAAGCCGACCATAAAGGCTCTGTTGGAGGAACGGAAATTCAGCTTTGTTGGAGCAGATGTTCTCCGTGTCTGAGTCACGGACTTCATCTCTGCTCACTAAGGGGCATTTGGAATGCCTTGAGCAGTTCTGAGGAGAGATGCTACTGGAACACAACGGGTAGAAACCAGGACACTGCAAAACTGCAAAGCACAGGACTGCCCTCCATACAGAATCATCTAGCACCAAATGCCAGGAGCGCCAAAGCTGAGCAACTCTTCCCCAGAGTTCATAACTGAGAGGAGTTAGTGAGTGTCCTGAGAGGAGTTAGCGTCCTAAGAAGAAAGCCAGAGAGCATTAGGAGCCAGGTCGGGAAGAACTGGGGAGGTGCGGGGTCTCTGTCCTGGTATCCTAGACTGTTATCCGGGCCTCCACACAGAGAGTGATTATCTTAGGTGAAATAAGCCAGAGACAGTGCTCAAATGATGCTTGGTCTCTTTCTACATAGAGGTGGTCCCAAAGAGCAAAGAGGAGATGAGGGTGCAGGTGGGGCTTGGTTCAGCTCAGTCGGGCCAGGCGTTCCTAAAGCTGTGGTGGCCAGCATCGTGCCACGTGATATCCACGTGGCAGAGTAAACATGTCTTCTCCACACCTGGTAGATTGGAGCAGGAAAATCAGAATTTGGAGATCATCTTAGGCTAGAGATCCTGTCTCATAAATAAATAACTTAGTGAGCAAATAAATGTAACAAGTGTCACCAAGGTCACCTGTCACTAGGTGACAGGTACTAAAATACGATCTGAGGGAAGTAATGTGTTCTGTACAATAACTGTAGTTTTCAGTAATTTATTATTTAGTTTACTTTTTTGGTTCTGTAGACCAAAACCAGGGTCTCACACATACCAGGCAAATGCATTGCCACTGAGCTACATCCTTAACTCATTTGTATTTTTATTTATTTAATCTATTATAATTACTCATTTTTATGTGCATTGGTGTTTTGCCTGCATGTATGTCTATGTGAGGGTGTCAAACTCCCTGGAACTGGAGTTACAGATGGTTGTGAACTGCCATGTGGGCACTTGGAATAGGACCAGAATCTTTTGCAAGAACAGCCAGTGCCTCCTGTTTTCTTTATTTTTTAAATGTTGTCTCCTCTCTGTATAACACACGATGGCCTTGAACTGCTGACCCTCTTCTCCAGTGCTGCCCTGCAGGCGTGCATGGGGGGGGGGCGCTGGCAGCCTTGTTAGCTGCATGGCTCTACTTTGTTTTAACCTCACTGTCTGCATAACAGCCTTTCACGGTAATCAGCTGTGGCAGCCATAGCCCATGGCACTTCTCCTCCCCAGTATATATGTGCCAAGTATCTCTGAAAAGGGTATTCTAGCATACCCCAGATTTTGAACTTCTATCTTATCCCAGATTGTCAGGGGCCACCCTACGGTCACTTAGAATATCGGACTGTGGTAGCAAAGAATGGCCCTCAGCCAATTGACACTCCAGTGAAAACAGGCACCACGCTCAGTGATTTCCTAACTATAAGCTGGTATAGGTGAACTGGTGCTGTTTAAGGTAGATTAAGGTATGCTACAATGTGCAATGAGTTCAGTGTTAGACTATTTCAGCATATAGAAAGTTTCGTTGGATAGACTCCATCATATAGCAAGTATTTTAAGAAACTGAAGTTCCGAGTTTGAATCCAGAATCTTGGATCAACCAGACCAGGTGGTTTCAGTGGAGAGAGACTGCAGGTATTTTGTGGCTCTACAGTTTCCTCTAGAAGAACATCATGTCCATGTTATGAAGCTTACAGTTTCCTGCCCCATCTTCTGGTTCCTTCTGGAAACAGTTCTTCCTGAGCTTGGGTATGACATAAGCCCACCGCTCCCTCCATAAACTGATTTCCACTGGGATGTAGGCAAACAAGTCCCCCATCACCTTGGATCTCAAACTCAGTGGTGCCTTAGGCTTGGGGTTACCACGGCTATTTTCCTTTCCCCTATGACCCTCACAACATCAACCGGTACATGGAGCTGGAGAGAAGGGTGAAGGTATTCAGCTCCAGCCCACCATACTCTAAGCCAGTGTTATTTTGTTGATGAAGATAATTTGAACAATGTGTCTTTCATGGCCAGGGCAAGGATGTAACTACGTACAAGGTGAATATGCTGTATCCAATATGGTAGCCATCACTGTATGAGGAGAGAGAACACCTGAAACCTGTCTACTTCTGATACAAGGCTCTGGGTATACAGAGAGCCCAGCCAATGCCAGTCAGGATGGGAAAGGAAACTTCAGCCTCATGGTAAGGACACTCCTGGTTCAGTACAATGTTTTATGAGATTTCATTCACCTTCTCTTTTTTAACTTTTTAGAAATATGTTTCTGACAAAGTGAAGAATCGAGTATGTGGCTTGTGTCCTGTATAGTACTATCAAGTTCTATTTTATCTTGTTCATTGCTTTCTTTGATTCATATTTTATATGCATGTATTAAGTATATATAATAATGAGTTTTACTGTAACATTTTCATATGTGTGCATAATGTACCATGAAGCAAATTCCCTTACCCTATCCTCCCTTGCTTCCCAGAAAATCTCCTTACATTTCCACAAACAGTTGCCTTCTACTATATGTCTCCTCTTTTCACCCAGAGTCTACATCTGAGAGAAAACACCAGGGTTGTTTCAGGGCGGCTCAGTGGTAGAGCACTCGCCTAACACGCACGAAAGCCTGGGTTCTGCCGCAGCACCACGTAAATATACTAACGTATAAGTACAGCATGGGCGGTATGGGCTCCGTGCTGGCATCTGGCTTTGCAAAGCCGAATAAACCTGGGATCATTCTGTTCCTGACAGGAGGCAAATTCCACATCATCTTATCCGAAATCCACAGCACCTTTGCTTGAAATGTCGGCCCCTCCCCACTATTAGGCAATTGCCCCTTGTACCACGGTACCACCTCTCAAAGGGGGAAGAGCATATTTCACGCCAGTGGGTTGCCTGTATCTCATTTCACATGGAGCACAGGTGGCTGGACCGGCTGCCAAGGCACATAACTGCCAAGTGATTCACCTTAAAGGGCCCTCTCTAGAACAGCAGTCCATCTGGCCAGTAGCCTGCAGCCTTCCCTCCACTGCTTCGCCTTGCCTCTGGGCTGTGTACCAGACAACCCTCTGATCTAGCTTGCTAGCTCGCTTGCCTCCTATATATACGCTACACTCTCTCCTGGGCTGAATGAGTTTAGAGAGAATCAAACCCACACTCCAGGTATCAGGGAACCGCTCCACCGGAACCCACAACACTCTAATTACCATAAAGCCTTCAGCACCACTGGTTCTGCAAGGTAAAAGAAATTAAATCAGTGGGCAGAGATGGAATCAGGAGAAATCTTAAGGGAGATGCATGTAAATGTACAATCTTACACTGGAAATGAGTTTTAAGATTAATACCCTTCGCAAACGCAGACGTCTGAAGAAGAATGCCTGAGAATTACGCTGTTGCAACAATGGGTCAGCTCGTCTTTGCAGGCGCTGCCAGCTCAGTTCTAGGAAGGAGCCACGGAGCTTAGCATCGTCGGTATTTTTTCCCCAAGCCTTGTAATACAAATTCTTCAAGAGAATAACAAGTGGTGCATGCTTGAAATTTATTTATAAATCAAGAGCAAAATGAAACCCTTTAATTAATCTCCGAGAATTTAGCTCCTTCCTTTCAGATCTGTCTTTTTGCACAGTTAGATGCTTAAAATAATTGCATCCGCTCGTGTGAAACTGCAGCAGTAATTCAGGGGGTTTATACTTGTGCAACCTTGTTAAAACGGGCCTTAAAACATTCATCTGTTGAACCAATTTACCAGCTTTCAATAAAGCATCTTTAAGATACTTTTTGTTACATTTATATGACATAAGCTATATTATTTTAATAATCTGTGCTTGAGATATATGGTGATGAGGGAATTATCGCTCACCTGGGGAGATGTGTAATTAGAAAAGAGGCACAGTCGGGGAATAAAAATGATTAAAAAAAAAAGGCTTTCTGAAATTAACCGGCTAGGATGCTCCAATGTTGGCTTAAGTTGTTGGGGAAGCAACGGAGTGAGAAGGAGAGGAGAGGGAGAGCAGGCTAACTTGTAGTGCCTGAAGTAATTACAATTCCTAGCTCGTCATTGCTCAAGACTCTCTGAGAGCGAGAAAGTGCACCCAGCCAGGACAGGAAAATGAAAGCCCCGCAGCAGAGGGGAAGGGGCTGCCTGGCTTGGGCTAATACACCCGGGCGATGAGAGAGCAGGTGCAATTATACTAATGATTTATTGAATGTTTGATTAATTGGGAATTAAGTGAATGCATCGTGGCAGGATTGTCATAGCATATCGCTCAGCCGTTGGCTTAAAAGGTATCCTCACTCCCTTCTGTAAAGCAATTTAGAAACCTTAAATCATGGGAGAAACAGTATTGAGGAGCTGTCCAACCTAGAATGTGAAGTACATGCCCCATATACCCAAAAGGACCTGGATCAGTTTGAAGGAAGAAATACTTTAAACCCAAAGAGCATCTGCAAAGCCTTCCCATTGCCAATTTACCTTCACTTTATATAAAAAGGGGTCGGGAAATAAGAAAATAGAGTGTGGTTGGGAAGACTCTGTGTGTGTGTGTGTGTGTGAGAGAGAGAGAGAGAGAGAGAGAGAGAGAGAGAGAGAGAGAGAGAGAATGTGCACCCCTTCCAGCCCACAGAATTAATTCTTGCATGTTCTGCAACAGTTACCTTCAAAAGAGCACTCAGCACCATGGGAGGAGGGTGAGACTGTGAAGACAGAAGGCAGATATGTTCTTCTGCTCTAACTTGCCTACCTTCTGCCCTGGGCATCACTGTACCACAAACAAATGGACATTCTTCCTATGGCTTTTCTCACTGCCCATGCAATAAAATAAAAATATCAAGAGGAGGGATGAAAAAGAAGGGGATTCAAGACTGTAACGTCCATGACGCTCAATGGCGGAGGTGACTGTCCTTCTAGAGTGTGCCCTAGTCATGCCCCTTCCATTTCATGTTCTGTCCCCATTTCCCTTCCCTCCATCCCTGTCTCTCAGAGGAACACAGACAAGAGTTACACATTTAATGTTTGCTGTGTAGTGTTCTGAGCATGGGAAAGGAAAGGCAGATGCAAATTGAATACATAAATAAGAATTTAATAAACTTTCTCCTTGGGTCCCCTACATCACCAAGGAACTTGTAGACTCTGGAATTAAAAACAAATTTTGTGGTTAAAGGGGAGGGCCCTTTGTGCCTTTGTGGAGTCGTCAAGGCTCCTAGCTTTTCTAGAAGGATTCAAACCTCAGACTGCTAAGCCTATCATTGTTTCATTTTTTGTAAATAGATTCTAAGGACAACTTAGAGTTGCTACAGAAGTGTATGTGTGCTGTGATTCCCATTAATGAATAAAGAACCTGCCTTGGCCTGTTGATAGGGCAGAACTTAGATAGGTGGGGAGGACTGAACTGAATGCTGGGAGAAAGAAGGGTGGAGTCAGAGACACCATAGATCTACTGTAGGAGATAGACTTGCTTTGCTGGTAAGCCACTGCCACATGGAGAAACATAGATTAATAGAAATGGGTTAAATTAAAATGTAAGACTTAGCTGATAAGAAGCTAGAGCTAATGGATCAAGCAGTGATTTAATTAATACAATTTCTGTGTGGTTATTTCAGGGCTAAGCAAGCTGAGCGGCCAGGATGAACAAGTGGGCCCTCCTCCTACAAGTGACATTTACAATAGAAACATTAAATTCAGCTGAGCAGAAGTAAAGAGACAGTGAGGATGCTTCAAGGCAAGTTCTCACGTGTTGCTTGTGGAAAACAATATAGGGGCTGTAAGGTGACTTCTCTAAACAGTGTGTGTATATGTGTGTATATGTATGTCTGTGTGTATCATGTGAAGGCCCTCTTTCCTATGTGTATGTGAACCCTCTTGCCTAAGTATGTATGTGTATGTGTATGTGGGGGCGGGGGGTTCTCTCATCTATGTTTGTGTATATGTGTATGTGCACGTGCGCACATGGAGGCTTGAGGTCAAGTTTTGTATATTCTAGCTCTAATACTCTCAATATTACCTTTGCTTAAATTTAGGGGGATCGTAGAACTTGTGTTATGAAAGAATAGTGGGGGTTAAAGGTTTAGGAGAGGAATGGGTGTGTGTAGGTTAGCATAAGATTGTATGGAAAAGCCTTATGGAGTCGTACTAGTCAGTAGGTCAATTTCAAGACATTACTTTGTACACACATTTCTTTGTGAGCAGTTTGTACATGAGTACTACACTTACATAGTACCGTACTTATATAGTATATACTCTTTCTACCCTAAAGCTTCTCTTCTGTCCTCTCAACTCCCTCTCAAATTCATGCCTTCTTTTAATCATTAATAATTTATTTATTGTTAAGCTAATTATTAATAATTTAATTCAATTATTGTTGTTTAATTTATACACATGTTTATATAGCTACAGCCTGCTGAGTTTATTTACTGTTGCTTACACATATAGAAGTTTAGGGCTAATCACTTGGAGCTTGACAACCTATCCAGGCTCATTCCTGGAGAAGACTCATTCTCCCTCTCTTGACAGCTGTTACTCATTACTTATCTATAGCTCTTTATCTAAGAATGAGACCTAGTGAGATGACTACCTTTATACTCAGTCAAGTGTCACTTTCAGCCTTCACCTTGAAGGAGACAGAGACTGCTATAGAATTTCATAACTGGTCAAAGTACAGAGACCACCTGTCCATGTGGTTCCCACACCCATGATATACATCTATAATACAGTATTACACCCAAGGCTCAGGAACAACTGGCCATGGGGTTCCCTTCTGCATGGGACACATCTACAATACAACACTATATCCAAGGCTCAGAAACAAGTTGGCCACGGGGTTCCCGTCTACATAGGATACATCTACAACACAACACTATACTCGAGGCTCGGGAACAACTGGCCATGGGTTTCCCATCCCCATGGGATACATCTACAACATGACACTACACCTGAGGCTCAGAAACAACTGGCCATGGGTTTCCCATACCCATGTGATGGAGGAAGGTCATTGGCTAATAAAGAAACTGCCTTGGCCCATTTTATTGGTTAGAACATAGGTGGGTGGAGTAAACAGAACAGAATGCTGGGAGGAAGAGGAAGTGAGCTCTGACTCAACAGCTCTGCTCTCTGGAGCAGAGACGCCATGCTACCCTCTCCCGGGCAGACGCGATAGCTCTGCTCTGTGAGGCAGACGCCATGAAGCAAGCTGCCAGGTCAGACATGCTGAATCTTTTCCAGTAAGACTGATGCTACACAGATTATTAGAGATGGGTTGATCGGGATATGAGAATTAGCCTGTAAGGGCTAGAGTTAATGGGCCAAGCAGTATTTAAAAGAATACAGTTTGTGTGTTGTTATTTCAGGGTATAAGCTAGCCAAGCGGCCAGGAGCCGGGGTGCTGGGGACGCAGCCCCGCCGCTCCTATTACTACACCCATGGGATACGTCTACAACACAACACTACACCTGAGGTTCTGGAAATATGGTGGAAGAGGAGATGGAAGGATTGTTATGAGTCAGAGGACCAGAACATCTGGTATGGATAATGTCTTCTATACATGAGAGGCAAGCTGTACACGTGAAATCCCAACAATATTGTCACCTAAGCAGTACCCTAACAAGTACAACATCAAAGAATAAGCTTCTTTTGAAAAATGAGTTTGAATGGAGGTACCATGAATGAATCAACAACACAGCTTCTAAGAGACATGGGTTATTTAGCAAAATTTTCAGTGCCAGGCAAAGGATGCTTCCCTACCAGTCATTGGTCAAGAAGGACCCAAGGATTGCCAGTACAGTACTGACTCTCGTCATGTCATTGCTGTTGGATGCCCATCGTAAGTAGATGATAAGACCTTGGTGCTGATGTCATTATACACTACAGGTGCAGAATATGAAGAAAGCCATGTGAAACCACACTATCTGTGAGAGAGGGTATCACACTGAACCCGGAGCCTTCTGCTTCAGCTAGGATGCACCAGTGAGCCACTGGGGTCACCTGTCTCTGCCTCCCAGCTCCAGGCTTATAAATGTGTGATGTCATGCCTATCTAGGCATGGGTGCCAATGCTTGTGCAGTTGGTCCTTATCCCACTGAGCCTTCTCCTTAGCTCCCATAAATACTCTTTAAACATTTCAGTGGAGTCTGATATATGTGTGTTTACTGCATGTTATCGGGAAGGGGAACAATGATCATTTTCTTAGGTGACATGTCTGCAGCTCCCAACTTTGGAGAGAGACAGTTGAGGAAAAAGGGTTACAGATCCAGTTTAAAACACGGTTCCAACATCACAGAACAAGTTAGCAGCACAGAATGACACCACAATCCAATTCTGCAGTTAGAGATCATATGAAGATTAATAACTACTGGTAGGGTTGGTTCGTGCATACGTGTGTGTGTGTGTGTGTGTGTGTGTGAGTGTGTGCACAGGATCACAGAGACACGAAAATATCTACCAACAGTGGTTATCTCTCAGCTGAAACACAATTAGAAGTGATATTTTCTCTTTGTTCTCTGTTTTTCTGCTTCTCAGTAAAAATAGCACACTTGGGTGATTTTCCTTTTGTTTTTTTTTTTCTCTTTTTTGTTTCCTGTGATTATCAGGTTGCACAAACATCTAGCATTTCATTGTCACAAAGACGAGTGCCCTGGGACACATGGAGGAGAAAGATACACACACCAGGTGACTCCAATCACCTAATATTGCAGATACCATAAGCAGGACAATTCCCATTGTTTCTGAGAACATGTCAACCCTGGCCATATGTCTTCTAAGACTGGAGTGCTGCCATATACTCTATTTAAAGGGGGGAAAGGAGCTAGAGAGAGACGCAGCTGTGGCCATTAAAACAACTCTGCCAATTAAAGAAATCTCAAAACCGTATCAGCCCTATGCTTCCAAAAGGCCAGAGCTGGCCAGACCAGAAAACAAACACAACTCTATTAGGCCAGGGCATCCTCATCCTCCGGAAAACAGGTAAATCTGTTGTGTCCCTCTGCACAGAGAGACACAATTAACAGGGCTGCAAAGTAAGTGATATGGCCTCATTACCAGCCGTCAGACTGTCCTGAGGGGTCCCCCCTTTCAAAGCTGGGAGGGGTGGTTACCAATTACTATGCCAAATTAAGCCTTGATTATTCCCCGAGAGACACCTGTTAATTGGGCTCCTACATTACATAACACTTCTGCACATTAATAATTGAGTTGTGAGGGCTTGATTTTCTCCTCGTCAATGTGATTTATTTCTCCCTCTCCTCGTTTCAAGTTGCATCATCTTCAAAACTGAGGCTGCAGGAGCCAGAGGGAAAGAGCTACTGCGAACTGTGATTCTGAACCAAAGAAGAAGGATTTAGACTAGATTCATGGGGTGAAATAGAGTGGTGTATATTTTGGTGGTGTGTACGTTGAGAGTATAGGTCACAAAACCAAAATGGGGGTCCTGAGAAAGGAGGAAGAACTATTAAGAAGATGAGAAGTAGTGAGGGCGATGGTATGTATTTGATTGAGCAGCAGAAGCAGGTAATTAAGACCCCAGATAAAAGGAAGCATTGGTACAGGACAAGACAGAAACAAGGAGAACAAAGGACAATGATGGCTTCCTATGAAAATGCTGTAATGAAGCCCATTACTCTGTGTGCTAATCTAAAAAGTCAAAAAAAGATGAGAAGTCACTGTCCACATGACATCCTGGTGGCTTTGTGGTTGTTTTGATCTAACCTTTATATTATAGTATATTCATTTCTGGGTCCTTACCTTCTCCATATCCCAGCTCTAGAAGCAGCCGTTTCCCCAAGGATCCTTTCATCTCTTATTGGAGAACAGAAGTAAAGACCTGAGGAAGATGGCTCAAATGGTTAAGCACTTGTCACACAAGCATAAGGACCTGAACTCATGGGAAGCCAGGAGCAATAATGCACATTCATAATTTCAGTCCCTCTGTGCAAGATGGAAGGAGCCTCCCTGGAGTTCTGCACTGGTCTTTAGAGCAGTGAACAGCAAAGATCCTGTCTCAAATGAGGTGCAAGTGAAGGATTGATCCCCAAAGTTGTCCTCTGATCTCCATCCATGTGTTCTCAATCACATACATGAACACAGATATATGCACACACACACACACACACACACACACACAGAGAGAGAGAGAGAGAGAGAGAGAGAGAGAGAGAGAGAGAGAGAGATTTAAGAATGAAATGAAGCAAATATCTGGAAGTTAGGTATTTTCATCACATAAGGGTATTTTTGCTTGGATATCTTCCCAACTGAAAGATCAAGGAAATGTAGGTATACACTATGCACAGATGTTTGTATGTCTATACATTCCTTCATATTTACCCTTTACACCCTGTGTTAAGATAAACCCAGGTTACACTGGCATCCCTATGCTGTAATCGCAGGGGCTGCTCTAACCTTTCCTTGCCTCTCTGATGCCACTCATACTAACAGTTACAAATTTCTGTCGAATGTGTTTTGAGCGACCTCTTTGGAGTCACAGCCACTAGACAAGAGCCAGTCCATTTGTTCATTTGCATGGACTTTGGAACATCCCAGAATGCCTGGGCTTCATGCCCCATATCCATCTCACAGGAACATTTGCCATGAAGGCACTGCCAAGAGCGTCGAAGACCACAGGGTCTAGGTACTTCCTCGTTACCCATCATAAAGCAGCTTTGTGCATCTCGTTAGAGCATTAGAACAAAATAAAAGATTCCATACATCACTCCAAAACTCCAGATGAGAGTTAAATTTAGTCAGGTAGTTCCATGCCAAATAAAGAATTTGGCCCGAGTTGGGTGAGTGGGAACTGGTATTGTTTTTTAAAATATAAAACCCCTAAACAGCTAAAGAAGCAAGAAACGGAAATCAAAACAAACCCAACAGTGCTGCCAAAAAGGGCAATGAAGAGATCAAAGAGGTGGAGAAAGGAACTCAGTAAAATTAAATGGAGTTGCCATTCCCAGAAGGTTCTCTGAGACCAGATGGCAAAGGTAGTGATTTATCTTTTCACATATTTCTGTAATATTGAATGTTCCAAAATAATATATGAATTTGGGATAAATACAGACAGCAGACACACACCATTCTTCTCCTCCTTCCCTTTTTGCTCCAGCTAGGTTGCAGGGAAAGTGGACATATGTACATCATTCAACCTTTCTGCCTCCAAAAGCTGTGTATTCTGGAAGGGTGTTGAACATCAAACCTGAAACAGCTTCAAAGACTTCCAGGCTTGCTGCTAAGTCTCCAGTGAAGACACCAGACAGTATATATCTATAGGGTAGGATGATATACAAGCAGCAACTCCAGGATAGGGCTCTGCCTCTACTCTGATCAACCAGGTAAGATCTCTATCTAGGCTGTCTCCTAGATGGGGTGCTGAAACTTCAGAAAACTCTAGGGTTTTTTTTTTAAAACCCCACCCCTCAAACAGTATGAAATAGTTGTAAAGAAAATGGCTGTGCACATTCTTTCTTTGGTCTGTTGATTCTGGGCTATGTGAAACAAAGCTAGGCTTCTAACTTTTGGTGACTTCATGTTTTATCAGGACATGTAGGCAGGGACATATCCTTTTGGAAACTGACCTTCAGAGTAACCAAAACAAATAGGGCTGCCAATGGGAGAAGAACCCAGTATCCCTTTCACCTAGATCTGAGATAGCCTGACCAATTCCACATCTTACAAGCAACACATAAAGTTCACCCATTGTTCCAGGAACTCCCCATGCAACCAAGCATGTGATTTGGAACTTTTTAAGTACCTGGCCCCATCCCAAACCACAGAGGTCATACAGCCATTGAACTTAATTTGGTAACGTAAGGAACCTTATTTTCTTGAAAGGCATTATTCCCCCACCTTCCCCCACCTTTTCCTAATGAATCTAAGAAGACCCCTTTCTTTCTCTTATAGTAAAGCTTCACTTTAGAACTCATGATTCAGACTCAAATAAATTTTTTAGTCTAATAAGTATTTGAATCTACACTCTCTCAAAGCATTTGAATCTTTTCTCTCAAACCTCTCCTCCTCCCCTAGTCTCTGTCCGTCTTACCCAGTGCGGAGCCAAAGGTGGGAACACTTATTTGCCCCATGGCTTTAAACAAAATGAAGTGGAATGTAAGAGAGGACAATGCACACCTGGCACTGAAGAGCCTTTGAGCTTGAAAGAGTCAGAAAGGACAAGCTGTCTATGGAGACAGTGAGGAAGAAGTCAGAAAAACTGACATGCACACAAGATACAAATCAAAGACTGGCAGGTGATGCTTAGAAAGTCCCCTTTGCAGGTAGAGGAAGACACGTGTTTTTTGAACAGCACCCTGGCAGCATGCTATGCTGTCAAGCATGACTCTCAGAGGCAGTACTGATGGTACAGTTCAGATTTCTCAAAAATGCAGGTAAGAGGGTGGACTAGAACTTCGAGATGGACCAGCAGTGATTCGGGTGCTGGCTGTACCTCTTATCTGCCTAAGATATATTTCTTCATCCACAAGTCAGAGTGAAAATGGGGCCGGCCTGACATGGAGGCTCAAGCACTGCTTTGAAGAATAACTACTACATAGAAAACCTCAAATGTCCATCAGGAGAGGAACCAGCAAAGATACTGTGGTCTACATAGACAATGGAAGTTTTCAACATTACAAAAGAAATAAAATAACCTGGAGTAATTAAAAGCACTTTTTGCTCTTCCAGAGGCCTAAAGTTTGCTTCCTAGTATCAATTTCAGGTGGGTCATGACTGTCTGCAACTCCAGCTCCTAAGGATCTGATGCCCTCTGCTGGTTTCTGTTGGCACCTGCACAGAGGTGCGCGCACACACACACACACACACACACACAGATCCCTTTTGTGCATGAGCAAGGGGGCCAGAGAGAGAAGAGAGAAAGACACACACACATATATTAACAAATAAATACCTTTCACAAGGAAACAGAATCTGGGGAAAGGGCTCAGTGTGTAAATGCTGGCTGCTCAAGCTCAGACTTCATCACCTAAATATAACTTGAATGTGGTGATGCACACCCATAACCCCAGCACTGTCCAGTGGGTAGGAGGATATCTGGAGTTCACTTGTGAGTCAGTCTAACCAAAATAACTGGTCTTGGTTAAATGAGAGAGCCTATCTCAAACAATAGAATGGAGAATAATAGAGGAAGATATCTAATGTATACTTCTGGACAAGCATAGATGACCAAGACTGCACATGCACACACACACACATAACCACATACAAAATTAAATAAAAGTGAAATCAATATTGCTGTATGGTATTATATTCCTGAGTCTTGAGGATGTTAATAGAAATAAACTAGATGCAAGAAGACTAATGAATCCAATTCCATGTATGGAAAGTTCTTAGCGGTCACCCCAGTGAGACCAAAAGTCAAACTGTTTGCCAGGACTGTGCAGGAGGTGGTGGGCAGCTAGTGTAGAATGGGCATCAAGTTTCAGTTTGGGCAGATGGAATAATTCTGACAGAGGTATATGACAGAGATAGTCACGCAATTCTAAAGCACCTAATGTCTCTAGAAAATGGTTAAAGTAGGGAACTTTATGTTCTCTAGGTTTTACTGCAGTAAAATAAATATTTTTAACGTAGTCAAGGACTGCAAAACTTAAGTAATAACATCAAAAATAAAGAGCAGTCTACTCTGGGGAGTCTTTATGAATGGATTGTGTTGTGATTACTCTCCGTTGGCAGTTGGGTTAAATGCCACGGAATAAAGTTCATGTGCTTATCTTCATAGCAATCTTTTTGGGATAGAAGGAGTTAGGATGTCATCCCATTTGTGGAGGTACGGGGAGGTGATAAGAGAGAGTGTCAGAACACTCAGACTCCTTCAAGGCAAAAGTTCCTGCCTAGACATAGGGTGTGAGGTCCTCAGAATATCACAGCCATCAGCACCTTCAGCATCTGCTACGGCTACAGAAAGGATCCTTGGATGACGACACATCCTTCCCATATGTCTTGCATCCAAACACCAGGAGGACTGGGGATCCAACCATCACACAGATGGGAAATCACTATGCGATATTCTCTCTGGAACTGTCCAGTGGCCCAGCCCAGGCTTTGTTATCATAGTCTAAATCTCCCCGACTCTCATTCTGTCCCTCAGTCTTCATGCCATTTTATCTGTGGGTCTTTAATAAGCACCTCACATCCCTAAAACCTTCTGAGCATGGTCAGCCAGCCAAAATGATGGCCAAAGGTTGAAGCTAGTCAGCTGGTACAGGGGGCATCTAGAGCATTAACAACCCACTTAGGTGTGTGGGGAGTAAGCCAGCGAACTGCATAGCGTATGGACATGCATGAAGAAATGAGTTTGCTTCCCCTTTTAAAAAATAAGAGAGGCATGATATTGTGTATCTGCAATCCTAGTTCTGAGAAGGTGAAGACAAGAAGATCCCTGGGGTTTGTTGGCCAGCCAGGCTCACTTATGTAGCAAGATCTGGACCAAAGAGAAACCTCATTGACTGGTCTACATACACACACACCCCACATACATCACACAAAAACACATACATATACCTCACACATATACACCACACACACACATCAGAAACACAATACACATATACATGCACACAGACTCATGTAGGCACATACAAAATACCTATGTGAAGGCTCCATTCCTGTCATTTTTCAACATTATTTTCGAAGGTAGAATAAGATAGACAATATGAAAAGTGAAGCCACGAAAAACTCGGAGGTTTGGAAATGCAAGAATTCATCCATATTTATTCTTCTTGTGTGATGGCCATATACTCTTAACGGCTTCAACCAGCCATGGGTTCAACTATTTAGAGGATGACTTGGGACAAAAGGCAGGAGGGAACGAGGCTCTTCCAACAGTATCTACCAGAGGCAATGAAAGAATAGGTTCTTCAACTCTGACTAATTGTCTAAAAAATCATCTTGGGAAGGGGATGCCAGTTTCCTGGTCTTAGCCTAGTTTATGCATGAGAAGTGGGGTGAGGGAGCCCGAGAGATTGGATGAGACAAAAGCTTTTGTTTTCTCTTGCCAGCTGCAGAAGGCGAGGAAACCCTGCAAACATTTATGACAGCCAGCTCATCTTTGTACTGGGCAAATTATGTTTTGACTCAATAACTCAGAACAATTCATACCTGTCCACCAATTTAACATTGCCTTCCAGGCCAAATTGAGGGACTGGCAGCAGGGAGGCCGTGCTCGGGCATAGAGCACTCGTTTTACACTTTGGGACAGTTAGCTGTTATGAGCTCCCTTCCACTGCACCTGTGAGCATTCAGGCCTTTATGCCTCATTTTCCCAATGTGATCATAAACTCCTTTAGGGCAAGGCCTAGTCCTGATGATGACTTATTTTATGCTCCACTGTCCCATCCCAAAGCCTCTTCCATAATTAGAGCGAGGCACGGGATGACTGACAGATAAGCATCTATGTCTGTGAAAACATTCACCCATTGTCTGGTTTAAAGAGGCCATTTGTCTGTCATGGCAAAAAGCTCACTTCCAGGTTTCTTACCAAGGCTCCTGTCCAGTCAGCATTTATAGGACTTTTGACACATTATATAATATGCTGAAATCAACACAGTTATAATTTTCAACATAACTTGCTCCTTAACCACTGGCTTCTCTTGCACAGATTAGCAACACTCCCAGGGCTGACAAGGCTTTTCCGGTAGGAAGATGCCAGGCTACTGTTATCATCACCAGTGTCTTAGCAAAGATTTTAGTCCTAATGATGGTTTTAAAAGAAATAACAAAACAAATGTGCAAAGAATTGTGACCAGACAGCAACAGCCCTAGTACACAGCCAACCTTGCACGCCAGTGCTACCAACCACAGCCAACCTTGCACACCAGCACTACCAACCACAGCCAACCTTGACCACCAGTACTACCAACAACAGCCAACCTTTCTTGACAGCACTACCAAACACAGCCAACTTTGCATGCCAGCACTACCAATCACAGCCAACCTTGCATGCCTGTACCACCAACCACAGCTAACCTTGCACACTGACTAAAAGATTGATTTTCCATTAACATGGTTAGGTAGTGTATAATACATTTGAGGTGGTGAGAGAGCTGTCTCTGACAGTGATGATGGCTGTAGGCTGAGAGTCAGTATCACTCCCCTGAGTGCCATAATGCACAGGTGAGAACAGAGAAGGCCACTCTTGTGCTCTACGGTCATCCCAAGAACAATGGCACCTTTTTACTTTTGTTGTTGTTTATGTGAGGACACTGGACATTTTCTCTTTTAATCTACTAGCACACATTCATGGTACAACCATGGTTTTCACAGCCATTTGTTTTAATTCTAGTATAGCATGGACTTTGACTGTAATCAGCCCCATATTCCCTCCTTTCTCCTCATCCACTAGTCATCCTTCTGTTTCTGGCTAGCCTACTTCTACTTTCTTATTTTATTTTACTTTAATTTTTTATACAATGTATTATGTTCATATAATTTACCATCTGCCAGGTCCTCCCTACTTCCCTTATTAACCCAAATTTATGATCTTTCTCTCTTAAAATAAAAACAAAAGCAATAAAATATTAAAAACAAAACACACAAAAACAATGGGCATATGTAATATATATTATATATATCATGTTGTATATACTATATAAATATATATTCACTTCATTAGACTTATTTGTGTGTGACATATATGAAAATATCATGATGTTATGTGTAGAGGTCTGAGGTCAACTTGTAGGAGCTGATCTGTTTTTCTACCATTTGGGTTCCAGGGATGGAAATCAGGTCTTTAGGCTTGGCAACATAAACTTTTAGCCAAGTTCTACACACGCTTCTCCCCAACCTCCAGTATTTCTGATTCTACTTTCTCTAGTCATTAAATTTCTTAGACTCTCAACAAAGAGCAGACACTTGGGTTGTGGTTCCTTTATGACAAAAACTGAAACTATCAATAAAGTTCCCTGAGGTCATAGCAAGCAACAAGTGGCAGAGCTGGAATTTAGTTTCCAGAGTTTGAGATGAAAGTTCTTCAGCGTGACACCACGCTAGAGATGTCAAACCATGGGGGAGGAAAACAAGCCCAGAAGAAGATGTGGGATTTGAGAGTTGCTGGGACAGCAGGTGGGAGATGCTCAGAATAGCACAGAATAATGGTATGCAAAACAAAGTGGTGGGAGCGCCATGCCTGTGCTGGTGAGAAGCAGATGGAAGAGTGGCACATTAGGTCCTCAGGGCCCCCACACGTACTGATTGGTGGCGATGACTTCAAAAGAGCAAACAAAAATTGGGAAAGACAGAAGAAAGAGTTAAATGCACACAAGGAGAGAAAGGGGCCAGCCAGGGAAGAGATCCTGACGAATCTGGGTCATGGAAAACACAGAAAGACTCTAATACAGTGATATCACGTAACTTTCCTCACTCTATAGGTAACACACATCCTGGTCTTTGAAAAAGTCACCACTGAGGATGAATATGAGTTTTCATAAATCTTAAAAGTAATTCCCTGACTTTGGTGCACATATAGATGATCTCATATTCTT
The DNA here is from genome assembly GCA_025134845.1 of Neodon shergylaensis. NCBI lineage: Eukaryota > Metazoa > Chordata > Mammalia > Rodentia > Cricetidae > Neodon > Neodon shergylaensis. The sequence continues at coordinate 5,263,063 of JABTXL010008669.1, forward strand.
TGTCTGGGTCCTGATGTTGTGTTTTTATCCATAGTGATATCTCCATGGTGCACTTGTCACATTGGGGCATGAGGGAAAACAAAAATTTGAGTGAGTTGGAAGAAATGGAGTGGAGTTTTGGCTGCTCACTCCTAATTCATGGGTAGCAAAAATTCATATCTTATAATCTCCAATGAGTTGAAATGACTCCAGATTCAAAGACCATGGGCTCTGGGACAAGAGACAATTCTAGTTAGTTCAGTTATGGAGGAAAGTGAAAGTTTTGATCAAGCAATGTGGAGTCTTTCCTTAAACCAAGTAACTTCACTAAAAACACAATAAATAAGCGCATTGGTGTTTTCTGAAGACATTTGATTGGCATTGTGTTTCTAGAGTCTGGAGCAAGTCCAGTGCCTCTGGAGAGTACTATACATAGCTCATGTTAGGACCTCATGTCCAGTGCCTCTGGAGAGTACTATACATAGCTCATGTTAGGACCTCATGTTCAGTGCCTCTGGAGAGTACTATACATAGCTCATGTTAGGACCTCATGT
>JABTXL010008669.1:5263605-5280382 GCA_025134845.1 Neodon shergylaensis
AGTGCCTCTGGAGAGTACTATACATAGCTCATGTTAGGACCTCATGTCCAGTGCTTCTAGAGAGTACTATACATAGTTCATGTACGGACCTCATGTCTAGTAAGACCCAATAGCAAAGGTGGCTCCATTCATCATGGAAGATGCATCGTAAATGATCATTCACCCTGAGTTGGTTCAGTGAGAATGAATAGTGTAACTACACAGATGAAAACAGACAGAATGCAAGGTGATACAGGATAGTGTACAATAAGAGCCTGGGATTACCTCTGTTCCTGAAATTACTGCCCCCTTGGTCTTTTCTATGAACCAACATGTTTCCCTCTTATACTTAGGCTAGCTTGAGTGGGTGCATGTGATTTACTTCCAAGGTGTCTGCTTGCCATATTGTTCTCCAGTAATGGGAATCAACAAAGTCTGGTGTCATGACTAAAGTAAATGGAAAAGGAATAAGGTACCACAAAGTTTAAAGCATGTTATATTACCCTCCAACCACCCTTCTAGGACAACCTGTTCCCTGTGTGTGATCAGACAAGACTGGGGGACATATAAGCAGCCCCATACCTGCACATGGCCTGAATGTCATAAGGAGAAGGTTGCCCCTGTGTTTGTATCAAAACGGGAGGGATCAGATATATTGGTTAAAACCAAAGTAGTTTCATCCAAGAAATGAATCTGATTAATATAGGAGTCAGGTAAACTACCTGATGAGAAAGGACCTTTGGGAAGCTTCGTATAGCACTCTATTGATAGATTTGTGTGATTATGAGTTGCTGAGAAACTGTGAAGGAAAAGTTAGCGGGGGTTGCTGAGGGAAAGTCTCAGTGTTTATGACTCAAAATGGCTGCAGTCCTGTGAAATCTATACAAGTGCCTATATTATTATCATTAAAAAAGGTAAGCCTGAATTCACCAGTCCACCACTGAATATCTTCACTGCGCACAGAGTTTGTGAAATACGTATCATACAAACGTATTTTCCCTACTGAGAGACTACGACAGGAGAAGAACAAGGAATCTTGCAGTAGCTCATCATCCATTTGAAATGCTTGTGCTTCCTCCATGGCAGGTTGCCGGACAGTTCATGTCTGTCACTGGAGATCTGTGATCTTGCAGCACCTGCAGGCATTCAAGCTCCTGAAACTTATTTCAGGAGGTTTGAAAGACAATAATCCCTAATTCTTTTTTAAAATAATATCTTCTATTTTGAAATTATAATAATATTATTTTTTTCTTCCTTCCAAAATCTTCCATATTTCCCTCCTTGCTCTCTTTCAAACTATTTTTCATTTTAATATACATGCAATATGAAGGCCAATCTCCAATTTTAAACAAATATAAAGGCAAATTACTATTTCTCAGACCATACACTTGAGAAACTCACTGTATCTCTAAGTCTCATCTCTTTTCTCTTATAAAAACAGAGGACTGTAAAACAGGCACATATAACTCCTCTCTCTCTCTCTCTCTCTCTTTCTCTGTCTCTCTCTCTCTCTCTCTGTGTGTTGTACATGAATGTGCGTGCATGTAGAAGCCACAGGTCAATGTCCAGTGTTTTCCTCTAGCAATTGTTTTTGAGGCAAGGGGTCTCATTGAATCTGGAGTTCACACATACAGACTGGCTGGCTAGCATCCCAGGGAGCATCCCATCTGTGCTGTCCGATTTTCCAGCAACCCTGGGATAAGCAGTCATTCCCCATCAAAACCAGTCTGCGGTTCATCCAAGTGCTGAGATCTGAATTGTGTCCTCACATTTGTTTGCGAGCACTTCACCTACCAGGCTGTCTCCTTACCCCACACAACTCCGCTCTGAAAGTTTTATTAGTGAAGCCACAGAAAGACATTACATGAGCAAAGAATCCCTTTTGAGATATAATAGTGTTCATATCAGAACACGATAGAACAGTCAGCAGAAGGGAATACAGTGCAATATTTGATGAAGTGAGGTAATTATCATTTATGAATGAGGAAGCTCAGTGTTTTCTTAAATTACTCAAATTAAACCTCAAATAAATATTTGAAGTTCTCCATCTAATTCTGCTACAATGAAAAATTGAATCTCATTACCACTGGATTTACATTGACTCTAATTCCTAAGATTATATTTCAGAAAGGAGGAAGGAACATTTCTCACCAGGGGAAAAATGGATTGAAGTTTTTAATGTAAAACAATGTGAATTACACGTTACAAACACACATTATCCTAAAACTTTCCTAAATATTTTTTAGGAAAAGTTCCAGCCAAATATTTTACATAGCTCATAAATAAAAACCTGTAAGATAAGTATCAATAATTTAATCAAATGATTGTTATGTGTCTATAATAATAGATGAGGCCAGCCATACCTTAAGTGGGCCTATTATATAAACCAGAGGATAGTATTCACTTCAAATAATTCCTTGCTTTAAAAAAATCATTCAGTATCGTATCTGTGTGATAATGAGCTCCCCAGTGTTTCCTACCTGTAATTTAATTCAATATCTACACTTTGCCACATACAACAACTGCCTTAATCAGGGCTTCAGACTCCTTGCACATAAAGGCAGAAAATCAGATCAGCACATATGTGCGGCTTCCCTCTAGAGAAGAGTGTTGAAAGTTGTTATCAAAATAAGTCAATTGGGGCTGGGATGCAGCTTAGTATTGAAGCTTCTGTTTCTCTCTCTCTCCATCCCTCCTTCTCCCTCCCTCTCTCTCTCTCTCTCTCTCTCTCTCTCTCTCTCTCTCTCTGTGTGTGTGTGTCTGTGTGTGTGTATTGCATGTGCCTAAGAGTAGAGATTTGCATGCCTATGTCCTATGGGAGTGCATGTGGAGGCCAGAGATAGACATTTGTGTTTTTCCCTATTGTCCTTGGTCTACTGCCTTCCGACAAGGTCTCTCACTGAACCAAAATCTCCACGTCAGCTAGGCTGGCCTGTCAGAGAGCATTCTGGATCTGCCTATCTCTGTCTCACCCCATACTAGCAGGCCCAGACACATCTGCTTTTTTTATGAGGGTGCTGGGAATTCTAACTCAGGCCTCATGTTTGAGGAGCAAACATTTTTATCCACTGAGCTATCTTCTCTGCACCCTGACCACAATTTTTTTCTATACCCCATCTCCCTGCATAGTTTGATAGCCATATAGTCAAGGTCCCTCCAGAGCTTCGATCTAAAGCTTGGAATTCAAACACAAGCACATAGACTAGGGTTCCCAACCTTTGGATGGAGACCCCTTTGGGGTTTGAAAGAGCCTTTCACTATGGGTCACCTAAGACTGTAGAAAAGCATGGTTATTTACTCCACAGTTCATAACAGTAGTAATATTATAATTATGAGCAGCAATGAAAAGAATTTTTTGATTGGGGGGGTCACCACAGTGTGAGGAACTATTATATTCAAGGGTAGCAGTATTGGGAAGGCTGAGAACCTCTGACATAGACCAAGAGGAGGCTTCAGCAAAAACCATGGGAAATGTTACTTAGTTTTGCTGCAGGAAGTAGAGAAGATTCACAAAGAATGAATGCCTGTCTCTACTGTTGGTGGCTCATTCCCTTACTCGACTAAGATAGTTGTTAACTATAGTCTGAACACTGCAATGATCATTTAATAGAATTTCCTTGAAGGAAATAAAGCAAAAGAGATGATTATATAGGAAAGTATGCTTGCTTGTGTATCCGCCTATATCTCAGTCCTAGAGCTTCAGAGGAGATATACTGGCCTCTTATGCAAGCCTCTAGTCTGTCTTTTTAACCATGTCCACTAAAATGCAACAAGGCAGGTGCCTTCTGAAACACTACTCATCTGAAAGTTAAATAATCTTTCCTACGCGCCAAGATCTTCCTTGACTTAATACCAGCTCTGTCCATGTAAGATAATCTCTGTTGTTGTTGGTTTGTTTGATGATTTGAATAGATCTTTCTTCTAATTTTGCCAATGTCTTGCTAAGTAGTCCTGGCTAGTCTGCTATGCACTATGTAGACACTGTATCCCAGAGTCATGAAAAATCTCCTGTCTCAGCCTCTCAAGAGTTTGTGCACACCTTGGCTACTCATGAACTTTAATGTCAACCCTTTTATGGGTAACCTTGTTTCATACTGCTACCAGAGGGACCATGTAGTTTTGACTTATGTAAAATCCATTGTGGCAGTGAGTGAAAAGAGCTGTTACTATGGCTCCAACTGTGCCTGTGCTTCCCACGGCTCCAGCAGTGGGCCACAGACCAGACCTGCTCAGTGTGCATACTCCATCTCGATGACTGATGCCTCTGATACTCATGTACCCAATTGGTACAGTGCACAGTAACCCTGGAACTTCATTTACACAACTGTACAATATAGCTGCTGAGAGGCTTGAGTCACCATGGTTTGGTGGGTGCTAAGACTTAAATATAAAATGTCCTCACAGGCTCGTGTGTTTGAAAACTTGGTCCCCAGAGGGTGGCACTGTTCCTGGAGGAAATAGAAGCTTTGAGAAATGTGGCCTTGCTAGAGGAAGTGGGTCTCTGGAGACTGGGCCTGGAGACGACAACCTGGTTCTGTTGTCTGCTTCCAGTGTCTCCAAGATATGAGAAGTCTCAGCTCTATACTCTCACCGCCAAGTGGCCACCTGCCTCCATGTCCCTCTTGCCAGAGTGGACTGTGTCCTCTCAAACCAAAAGCCAAAATAAATGTTCCCCACTCGAGTTTTTCCTTCTCAGGGACTTTGCTACAGAAACATACACAAAAATGTATGATACAGTATGTATGGTAAGAGTTCCTGGGGTGGAGTGTGTAGGGCGGGGGACAAAAAAGAAAGGAGGAAAACGTAGAGAGGAACAGCTGAAAGGGGACGGAACTAAGACGGTTTGGAATTGACACAGGCCACGAGTTTTTGGATTTCCTTTTCCATCCATAACCAAAGCACAATTTCCATTTGATAAGTCAGGCCAGCTCCCTTTCCTCTCTCCATAATGGAATTTGGATGTGAACAGTAGATATAATCTCCATAATTAATCTGCACCGACTCCAAATGCTGTCGAACCTCTTAAATGTTTTGTCAAGATAAATAGGATAGAAAATTGATTCCCATCCCAGCCTCTTCTCTAATGTAACAGAAACTGAAGTATGGCTCGATGGATGGAATATTGACAATATGACAGAGCAGCAGCCAAAAGGGTGGATTCCTTAATGGGAGCAAAAGGCTCAGTAGAGAACAGAATGTCACGATCTGTAAACAAGAGACGTGCACTCCCTGGATATGAGAATCAAATGGTGAGATTTTCTTTTCATATCTCTGTACCTGAACAGTGACAGCAATGGCTCATAGTGTCAACTTGACAGGATCTACAATTACCTAGGAGACAAGCTTTTGAGCATGCATGTGGTGGAATTTCTAGGACATGGTAAATGGGATGGGAAGACCCACTCAAAATATAGGTGGCACCATCCCACAGGCTGAGGTCCTGGACTAAATCAGAAGGAGAATGTATGTGAACCGAACACCAGGATTCCCCTCTCTCTGCTTTCCAACAGCGAGTATACTGTGACCAGCTACCCCAAGCTCTCATCCGCAGGACTTCCCACTGTGTGCTGCTAGACTTCCCACCATGTGATCCACAATACACCTTCCCTTAAGGGGCTTCCTCTCAGGATTTTGGTAACAGCAACAAGGTGAACAGCACAGTGAAAAAGACATTCTCCCATTCCATGAAGTGAAACTCAACATGAAGCAGTATGCAAGCTACCTTCCTTCCGTCACGGGTACCAGAGGAAGGAGAGTGTAGACTGTGAGTAACAGAAGATGGGATGATCCACAGAGAGTCCAAGAGAGTAGCTGGTGCTTGTTTGGCACCAAAGGATTTTTGAATGGCACCAGTGGTGGTGTTCATGATGTTGATGACAGCTGAGGAGACCATGTTGATGTTAGGTTTTGTTGTGAACGCATAAGGAGAGAAAGAGGGAGGAAGGGAGGAAGGAAGGGAGGGAGGAAAGGAGGGAGGGAGGAAGGGAGAAAAAGACAGAGGAGAGTATTCTGAAGCCAAGAGAAACTCCATTTCAGCCTAGTATTGGTTAGAGTGAAACACACTCCAGAGGGGGACAGTCGGACAAGAGTTGTCTGATGAAAGGGCTTGTGGTGGCAGACCCCGAGTGCTTCTCCATCTTTACAAGTCAATGCACAGCTTAAGTGACAATGACCCTTTAGTGCTGTGGTTCTCAACCCCTAAAAGACCATCAGAAAACAGATATTTACATGATTCATAACAGCAGCAAAATTACAGTAGCAATGAAATTAGTTTTATGGCTGGGGTCAGCACAGCATGAGGAACTGTATGAAGAGCTACAGCATCAGGAGGGCTGAGAACCACTGCTTTAGGGGGATCCAGAAGACAACGCGGGTTTGTCCATAAATGAACTGTTGTTCACAGTAACTGAGCACTTTATGTTTTAGGAAGACTCATCCAGCAGTGACAGATAACGAAGAGTGGGTTGCATGGAGCAGCTAAGGGGAGGGCTCAGTTGGTTGGCAAAGGACTTCAAGGAGTTGAGTCATAAATGGAGAGAAGCTTATGGAAAAATTTACATCTGCTCTACAGTGGTTGGGAGGCTTGAACTAAAGCCACAACCCAGGGGATGGGCAAACAGCTCATTCGTTAAACTGCTTGCTACGCATGCCTTGGGACCTGAGTTCAATCATCAGAACTCATCTTCCAGGGGGGTTGCTAGATATTTCCAGCATGACTAACTGCAAACTTTGATATTAAAGACATGGCTGGAATTTTTCTGAAACCTGCAGTTCCCTTTCTCTTTTTTGATATCTCTAAAGACACAGAAGTACTGCCATGTTAATGAGCAGAAAGAAAAACAATGGAATTCAGAGAGGAAGTGTGGACACAAGAGCAGCTTCTTTGTTTCAGCTCTACAAACAAGGAAATGTTTCACCTCCCAAGGATGCCTAACCAGCCTCACAGGTTGACAAGCGTCCCCCTAGGCGAAAGTGCAAAGTGTTGTTGGCTCTCCTGTCTTTGTTTCAGAGTTGAGTGGAAGGAGATTGTGGAGACTGATTTTACTTGTGAGAAGTAGCATCCCCTGGACAATGGTTTCTAAACCACACAGAACAGAGCAGGGAACAACAGATTCTAAACCACACAAAACAGCAGCGAGCCCAGCACCAGGGCAGGCAGCCCTTGTTCTCTGCTTCCTGCCTGTGGCTACAATGTGAGCAGGGACTTTGACCTCTTGGCACCTTGAGCTGCCTGTCATGATGGACTATAACTTGAACTGCCAGCTAAATAAACCCCCTTTGCCATAAGTTGTTTTGTCAGGGTATGTTATCATAGCAACAAGACAAGAAACTCATACAGGTCATTAAATAGGCTAATTAAGCTTCCAAAGCTACTAACCAGGTACTCAACGCACTGCTTCTTGGTATTGCATAATGATACATCACACCAACTTTGTAACTAATGGCTACATTTGGCAACAGTGATGACGAAAGCTTCCAGAGCTTTCACTTACACTCCATTTGTTCAGTGCAAATAGTTTGTTGTCTAATTCCTTAGTATTAGTGACTTTTAGGTAAAACCATTGTGTGTTGTTAGAAGTCTCTCCTTTCAGTGGAACAGGAGCTGTCTCATATCAGCTGATACTAGGAGGATGCGCAATGAGGGCGATGTGATAACCCTACACATCTAATCCTTGTTCCTTCTTATACAGGAACTGCAAGAAAACGAAACTAAATATATTTTAAGAGGCCATATTATCTACCATGTTGATGAATAAATCTCTATTTTAAGTCACAGGCAATATGGCACAAGCCTTATGTGTTTATATATTTATGTGTGCATTGTATGAAGAGCCACAGGTATGGGGTGCGTGTGCACATGTATGTGGATGCATGTAGAGGCCAGAGGACAACTTTAGTTTTCATGTCTCAGGTACTTTCCAATTCGTTTTTTAAGAATAAGCATCTCACTGGCTGGAACTCACCAAGCAGGTTAGGCTGGGCCTCGGGATTCCATTTGCTTCCATCTCCCTGGTGTGCATTATCATGCTTCACTTTTTAATGTGCGTTCTAGGGGATCAAACTCAGGCAAGCGCTTGACCGAGGGAGCCATTTCCCCAGCCCTATCTCGCTCTATACACTAGAGACTCAAGGCTAAGGACATACATCAAGGATTTTCATGTCGGTCAAGGATAATGCTCTTCAAGCAAAAATAATAAACAAGCAAACAAATAAATAAAGTAAAGCACTCTTGTTTTCAAAAACCTACCCAAAGAAGATTGACCCATCTGTCATCTATACCCCAAACTAATTTTCTATCCGTTGTTCTTTGGCTCCAGAGAACAGTCCTGTCTCATGCCTCACGGCTGCCGATTCTCAGTCGACACACTCACACACTCAGATCTGACAAACAGGCACTCGTTTTTCTGCAGGACTGAAGCCTACTGCCCTTGCTGGTCTTGTCTGTGCAAGTGGTCTTCCTGTAAGAAGACAGAGAAATAAGACAGCTTGGCTCGCAGCTTATATCCACCTTGACAGCGGCAATGAAGAGCCACACGGAATGAGAATGATGGACATGTCACAAAACCCGTCAAGAGGATTTTCATGACAGCTGTCCCCAGAGAGTGCATCTATACACAGAACAAGATCAGCTATCTGAAAGCATGGATAGCACTTATAACAGACAATATCACAGTCAGGCAGACATAATTTATTGGTCGTTCCTGATCAGTATCTCTCCGGTCACAGTGAAAATAATTTTCTGCACCAAATAAACAATTGAAAAATGCAGAAGAGAAAACGTTCACTTTAAACGACGATTTTTTCCTTTCATCATAATGATAGATGTGGCTGATAAGGCTAGCTAGCATCTCCTTGCTAGCTTAGATCCCCACCTCTGCTGGTATGAAAACAGGAAGAATTTGGGTAAAAGCTCGGGTGAATTCAGGCTTAAAGGATGATCCTGAAGTTGTAAAGCTCTCCAGCCAGAAGCTGCAGTGGAACACCCAGCAAACTATGATGCGTGCGTGACCTCTGGTGGTCCTGAGTATGAAGTCCAGTTTCCTATTTCCTTGGTCTGGGAATGAGTGCTCTTTCCCTCCCGATCATAGTCCTGATAAACGGTTTCTGCAGTTAACCGAGAGTCCCACCCCTGTCAATGTAGAGCTACATAAAGGAATCCAGCAGAAACGGACACTGTGGCACTCAGCATGAAACAACCTCTCCAAGTATATTTTGATTAATAGTTGGGGTCTTCTTCTGGACTTCTGCTCAACTTCAGATAACATAGGAGAGAAATCATGTGGACTCAGAATTTATTTCTTGACCATTTGTTTCCTATACTCCTTGACAACACAGTTGGGCCCAAATGATCTCTTCTGCCTCATAGTCAATGAAAGTGTCCCTTGACTTCTCTGGGCTAGCAGACACTAGAGTAGGTATGAGCCCACCAATCTACCGACATCATTATCCTGCAAAGCCTCATGATAGAACAGAAGCAGGCTGAGGATGTAGCTCGGTTTGCATTGTGCTTGTGAAGAATGCATAAATCCATAGACGGAATCTCCAACACCGTAAAATAAAACGGCATGGCGACTCACACCTCTAACAAAATCATTCAGGAGTATCAGAAATGTAAGGTAATCCACAACTACATGCATGAGACCCTATTCAAAATATGTCCTAAGTAATGTCTTATGGAATGGAAGTACCCTGGCTCCCAATATCTTTTCTGGGAAACCATCACCTTAGAGAACTGCTGTAGTCTATGCCAAGCTTGTCAGTGTTAAGCTGCTGAGCCACCCAGGTATGCTTTTTGCCAGACTAAACTATCCTACTAATTACAGACCATCATAGGAATGCAAACTCAGGAAAGCCTAGAAATGTTGACTGTAACTAAGTTCATATGGATATCCCAAGATACAAGAAGAAACATCCTTCTGCATGTGTGATTCCCTTAGGAACAAGGTGCCTGCCTTTCCCGCGTATCAGTAATACAGAGACCTGAGAAACAGGGCAAACCATGCCTCTTCATAACTACATGTTACCCCCATCCATGCAGTGAACAAGATCTGCATCCATACATGGCAATCCCTCACCTGTAAACATTCTTTGAATGGTTTCTCATCTTTGTCCTGAGCACCCAGAACAATGGAACATGAAGTCTGCAGTGTTAGCAGTTCTGTGGCCCTCTAGATGAGTGATCTGAGGTTAGGAAGAATCTTGCTGGGGGGAGCTGGAGAAAACCAGGATGAATTAGGACAAATACACAAAAGAACGCTTATCCCTGCAGTTTCGTGGCTCTAGGATTTAAACAGCGAATGTCTACCTTTGTGTCTCAGCATGGCACAGGGAGATAACTGTGCTTTCCGAGCGTGGCTCAATGGAGTCCACTGTTGTCTGCTGCTGCACCCCTCTTCAGAAATGCATTCACCCCTTTAGTAACTGGAAATATTCCCAAGATGTATATAATTTCATGGATGGGAGAACACCAATTTCACAGAACTTAAATGGCACAACCATGTCATGCTTAAATTATGCAAAAATAAGCTGCATGCAAGGGACAAGGGAGATCCTGGGGTGTGCTGTCATCTGCCTGCAACCAGATGGCCCACGGGACTTCCAGAAGCAACCACTCAGCAAAGAAAAGGGGAAGAGGTTTGGAATAACCCAAGCAGATTGCAAAGCTCTCGGGTAGACGCAGCTTTCCCTGGCTGTGGTGCTAGTCAGTGTCTCAGCTGGCATGAGAGCCACCTGTGAGATGCAGGGACCCCGCTGGGGAGGGCCAGTAAAGGTCTACGACAGGGGTCTATTCCTTCTTGTGGTCTCCAAACACAGAGGAGGTTAGAGTCACTGGTGCTATAGCTGTTTCAAGCTGACTTGAAACAGTGTCATCCCCAGGAAAGCACATGCCCATGACTTTCTCAAGACTAGGCTTTCAAGATGTGGCACGCTGTATTTCTTAAAGGGTAGGAGAGTCTTTTCATTCCACATTCAAACTCACCTACTGTACAACATAGAAAGGGGATATTTTAAAAAATGTAGGTGGGAGGCAGTGAGACAGCTCATCTGATAAAGGACCTTGTCACCAAGTCTGATGGCCTGAGTTCGATCCCTGGGACCTACATGGTGGTGGAAGGGGGGATCCAGGTGCTGAAGATGTCCTCTGGCATCCATGCTAATAAATAAACACAATTGATGGAGTTTTTAAAAATCTAGGATGCATACACATAATGGGAGAGTTTCCTTTAAGAAAAACTAGCAATTGAGGCAGGAGATACTTTTGAAATACACAGCAACGAGAATACAGTTTAGTCTCTGTTGAAATCTTAGGTGCTTTGGATGGAAAAAAATAAATTACTTAAAAATTTCACCCTTTAGTGTTTTTATTTGTGGGAGAGAGTCTGCTCTTTGTGGTTGCTACTATTTCTGTTTTTGTGTTACAAGAAAGGCTGCCACACTGTAGCCCAGGTATGCTGGTTTGAATGGTTTGAATGAGAATGCCCCCATAGGCTCATATAGACACATGCTTAGTCACCGCAGAGTGGAACTGTTTGGGAAGGATTAGGAGGTGCAGGTTTGCTAAGGAGGATGTGTCACTAGGTGGGAATCAGATGTGAGCCCTTGGCTGTGGTTCAATGCCATGCCTTCATCTCTTTTGCCATGCTCCCCTTCAGATGGTCATGGACACTAACACTCTGGGAAAATGAGCCCCAAATCAAATGCTTTCTTTCTTCTGTAACCTTGTGAAATTGATATGTCACAGCAATAGAAAAGCTGCTAAGACACCAGGCTGACCTGGAATTTATCTTTTAGCCCAGGCCGGGCCTTTCATTTCCAGTTCTCCTATTTCAGGTCCACAGATACTGAGTTTGGGGCCATACAGAAGTCACTACATCTGCCTTAAAATTCTGACCCTTGGACGGTGAGAGGAGCATAAACACATTTGTTTTTACTTTCAAATGTGTTTGAAGTGTTCTTAGATGAACATAGATGGCACTTATGTAATGAGCAATTATTTGGGTTAGTTTACTTTAAGAATAAGAAAAACTTAAAGTAAAAATAGAAAGAAATCTAATCCATTCCTTTAGTCCATTTATTCAATATCATTTTGGGATATTTTTCCTTTTACCTGAAACTCTAAAATGGATCAACAACTGAGGGTCCCTTCCATCCTCCCTCAGCCTTAGAAGTCACCTTTCTAGCCCTTCCCAGTAGGAATTCAGTTCTGATGCATCCCATGAGTGGCACAACCTAGCAATCCATGTCTGGTTGATATCTCTTGCTGTACTGTGCCTTGGTTCATCCATACTGCCTCACAGGATACGACCCCTTTCTGCTGTGTGTTTACATCCTTGTCTATAGAGACCAGAGGACCACCTCAGCTGTCATCCTCAGAAATGCCACGCACCTCCTTTGAGATGGTCTCATTAGCCTGGAGTTCTCTATTTACTCCAGGATGTCCAACGAGACCCAAGGATCCGTGTTCACCATGCTCACCTCCCCAGACAACGTGTAAACCACAATGCACAGCTTCTTCTTACATGCAGATTGGGGATCCTGCTCAGAGTCTCATGTTTGTAGAGTAAAAATTTTTACTGACTGATCCTCCCAGTGATCCTCTTGGCTTTGAAAAAAATTATTTTTTAAAATTATGTGTAGGGTTATGGGTGGGCTTGCACAGGTTCAGGTTTCCATAGAAACCAGACACACCAGATCTCCTGGAGCTTGAGGTATAAAGAGCTATAAGCTTCCTGATATGGTTGCTGGGAACAGAACTTGAGTCCTTTGCGAGAGTATGAATGCTTGACCCTTCTCTCTACTTTTTAAATTTTTGAACTACATATGAATTTTAAATTATCTCGCAGTTCCTAATGAACGTATGCCATTATTACAATATGTCAATCAAATTGCCATCAACAGTACCCATGAGTTATAAAGAGACAGCAGCTCTAAAGCCATACGCTAAACAGAAAAACCTCACTGATCACCAATGCAACAACCGATAACATCTCCTGCCTCCATTGCTATCAGCTAAGAAGCAGAGTAAGAAGGAACAGCGATCTCACACAAAAGGACTCCACCATGTTTAACTAGAGTCCCTCTGAGGAGTTGGGGAGATGGCTTTCTGGATAAGAGTGCTGGCTGTTCAAGCAGGAGGACCCACGTTCGGACCCCAAACACTCACAGGAAAAGCTAGATGCAGCTAAATGCATGGCTGTAAATCCAGCACTGAATGGGGACAGGGACAGGCTGGGGCTTGTTGGCAGCCAACCTAACTCCAGGTTCAGTGAGAACCAGGTGGGGAGCCGCAGACCAAAACACTGGCACCTGCAGGTACTGCCACACATGTGTGTATAGACTACACAATCTACATTTGCATCCACAATAGAACCCCTTTCAGTAACTGAAAGAGTTCTGGGAATAAAGTAAGTGATAAATTGTATGTATGTATGTATGTATATGTATGTATGTATGTATATATAGTGTCTGTGTGTGTGCATGCACATATGTGTGTATATTATCATGTTTGTACAGGCATGTGGAGGCCCACAGACAACCTCAAGAGTCATCCTCGGATCCTCAGGACACTATCCACCTCCTGAGACAGGGTCTCTCGGTGACTTAGAGCCCATCTTTTAGGCTATATGCCTAGCCAATGAGTCCCAGAAATCCATCTGTCTCTGGCTCCCCAGGACTGGGATTACAAGTGCATATGACCACACCCTGCATGGTTGCTAGGGATAGAACTTGGGTCCTAGTGCTTTCAAGGCAAGCTCTTTACCAACTGAGCCATCCCCCAATCTCAGCTGCACCCTCTTTCTGAGACGCACTTTGCTTCTTCGTCAAAATGGTATTGACAATACCATCCGCATTGGTTAATGTGAGTATTACTCTGAAAAAATAAATGAGCAAAGATATAACTTGTATGTGATCTGTAACAGATGGCATGCAGTTCCCTGGCATTCAGTTTCTCCCCTCAGACAAAGGAAACAGCTCCAGGAGAGGTGGTCTTTCAGGGAAGGCTTCTGCTTCCTTTAAAAAAAAGGCTGATTCCTCAGTCTCCGTGATGCAATTACTGTGCTGGCCAGCTCACGGTAATTCATTGCAGGGACATGGCTATCGTGTACTCTTTAAGCCAGTCTTTCATTTCTTCCTCCAGGGCCCCAGATCAACTTCTAGGACACCGATGGAGAAGCCTGCCTCCAGCCCGCACCGTGGCCCTTATCTCACTCACAGAGTCAGCAGGCCTGCTTTTCAAGGACAGAGGCCATTGCAGCCCTGGAAGTAATTGATAGCTCCATGCTTCCTTCCACTGCAGCAATTTCGAAGATGGCACAGAGCTGATGATGTTTGCAGGACTGAAGTTCAGGGGGCTGGCCCTGACCAGCAATTGATTGTCTCTTGATATTCCTTCTCCGCTGATACTTAAGTCGGGAGGAGGGAAGGGAAGCCATCTGCCCTTGGTGGCTTCTCAGGCAAATTAAAGTAAGTAAGTAAATAAATAAATAAATAAATAAATAAATATAAATGTTACGTGGAGCCATACCTGTTTTCCTTTTAGCTAATTAAAACAGCATCTGGAGGCAAGCTTTGGTTTCTTGGTTGCACACTGCCACCTACTGGCTGTTTGTATCATGACACCAGCAGCCCACCTGCTATACGCACAAGTTTAGCTTGTTTGTGCCCAGGTGTATTTAGATTCAGAGCCTCCAGTAAAGGTATGAAAGCATACAAATAGCCCTGAAGACCACAAGGAAATTCAGCGCCCTCTGTGCTTGATTATACACTGCAAAAATTAAAACCCAGACATTTAAAGAGTCAGTCACAGGCCTGTAACTAATGCCCAGCTTCTCATGTATGATTTTTCTCTCTGTGTGTGTATGTTTACCTGTGTGTGCACAAACGTAAAATAGTTATAATACTACCTAATGCATATATTAATTTTGGTAAATAGCATGAATTATATATATCCAAACTAATTCACATGGCAGAAAGTATGAGAAATATTATCCATGAGGGCACGTGTATGTACACAGGCATACATAAGTGATATCTATACATGTGTCTATCAAACACGTGCATGTGTGTGTGTGTGTGTGTGTGTGTGTGTGTGTGTGTGTGTAGGTCAGGGATCCTGCATGACATCAAAGGGAAACTCCAGGCCATTATCGGTGACAGATACGTCCACTGTAATGAGCAGCAAATTCCCACTTTCACTCTCTTGAAGCCCTCCTCAGTTTTGCTTGTAGTTTAAACAGGAAGCAATGGAGCTGCGCCTAGAAGTGGCGCCTCTTGTGGCCAGTTTTGAGAACTGCACCTGAGAACTTGATTCTCACTGAGGCACTGAGACTGGTCAGGAGCTGAGTTTAGCAACAGGTACTCAAGCAGCGGTGTATCGTGATGCTGTTTTTTTTTTTTTCACAGTACAGAGGTGAGGGTGGAATTACAGAGAGGAAAGTTTTGTGACCCGCATAATCATGTGACTAACAGACATTTAATTTACTTGACAAAGGTGTGACGGTGGTATCAAATGGGCTTTGTTTCCTGAGTCTGTAGAGGGGAAGGAAGCAGGTCTTGTTTTCGTGTGTTTACAATCTTTAACTGACAGACTGAAATAAGTGCAATTTGTTATTTTGATTGTTTTTCCCATTAAACATCTTATAGTGTTGGAAGACACGTATACATACATGTCTCCTGCTCTGAAAACAGGGCCAGCGCACGCATTCATCATTCGGCTGCTCCCTGCGTTCTGCTGCGGGCAACTCGCCATCCAGGGAGGCAGCGCCGGATTTTAACCAAGTCTGAGTTAGAATATAAAGTGTTGCTGACTCGGAGCCTAGTACAAAGACTCGAACTGTTCTATAAGTTATGTTAAAAGTTCCAAAGGTCCAAAGAGCGTCATGCGCCATCTACTTTTGTATTGTGATATTTGTGTGAGAACTGACTGAACTCTGCCCTCACCATGAATGTCCAGTACAATCAGACAGTTCATTCAGAAACATACAGATATTTTAACGATTATATAAATATAAGTTTAATATTACAGCACTTACTGGATAGAATGCAAAACCCACTTCCCACTGTTTTCTATTTTATACAGGGAAAACATAACAATTTAAATTATAATGGTAAAGGCTACTCACATTAGGTATTGCCACTACTGCCTGGATTTAACTCGGACACTGGAAAAGGATGAGAGTCTAAGGATGTGTAGTTCCTGTAAAAGAGAACCTACTACCTCATCCATGAAGAAGTCAAGGAAGATGAAGGGTACCAGTTGCTATAGTTACAGTTTCATCAGTCCCTGAGGATTGGGAAGCTCCGCCCTAACTGCTATATTGGTGCTTTTTGTTCTCAACCAATATTCAAGGTGGTCATTCTCTTGTGACCCCATCTTATGAATGAGGAAGTCACAGGTCAGACAGATCTGACTCCTACGACTTCTCTAAATCCGTATTATTAAGGATTGTACTGAGCCATGTCCCAGCCCAAAATATAAACTCTGAACCACCCATCCTGGCTTCTCGCACAAAACATTGCCTCAATAAACGCCATGAGTACATCAGGCGAAGCTCAGAAAGTAAAGAAGGATTCTAGTATTTGTTTATAAAGGGTATTCTAGTATTCTCTCTCTGTCTCTCTCTCTGTGTCTCTCTGTCTCTCTCTCTCTCTCTCACTCTCTCTCTCTCTCTCTCTCTCACACACACACACACACTCTCTCTCACACACACACACTCTCTCTCTCTCTCACACACACACTCTCTCTTTCTCTCTCTCTCTCACACACACACACTCTCTCTTTCTCTCTCTCTCTCTC
>JABTXL010008669.1:5280482-5329309 GCA_025134845.1 Neodon shergylaensis
CACACACACTTGACAAGCAGAAATGTAAAGCAGGAAGAATGGAGCTCACACACTCAGGCAGGGAATGCTGGGCTTCCTCAAGAAGCACACACAGTGTCCCTGGATGAGTGCGTTGTCAGTTTGGACTTAGGGGATCCACTTTTTCTAAATTTCAAATTTTTGATTGGAGGGTGTGATCAAAGGAAATTAGAAGTATCCAGTACATCTGTACACAGCACAGTAAAATAACCAAACTACATCACGAGGTGTGAGGGGCACTGGAAGTGTTTACTCCAGGCAGAGAAGCATCATTCTACCTGTATCTTCCATCTCACAACACAGAGGGGCATCATCTCACCATCAGAGGAGCCTTTCCTTGTACCACAAAACCTACTGTAGAGAGCCACAGTTGGTCAAAATACAAGAAGTGGCGATGCAGTGCCCAAGCCCTGTTGGTACAATAGCAACACAATCCATATACCTGAGACTGAGGCAACATCTCAGAAGTGTCAGAAATTCAGTGTTGACCTCTGGCCTCTGCACATACATGTATACACACAGGTACATCTACACAGACAAGTACAAACACATACACACAACAGCCTTTATAAACACACCGCTTATTAGGCAAGCATCGTTGGTAGACATATAAAACCTTCGTTATTCCTGTGCAATGTCCCTTTGTATTAATCATCTTTGTTGCAGTGTCACAAGATAAACAGCTCACTATCTTTATAGTCAAGAAAACGGATGCAAAGATCTCACAGCCTGTCTGTTCATGGACAGAGCCATCCAACGCTGGAGTGGCCTAAACTTTTCTCCTAATCAAAGCCACACTTTTAATGAGATTTGATCTTTGATTGAAAGTGAAAGGCTGAATAATGAACTTCTGGGTCATTACGCTGCTCCAGGCTTAATTTTTATTTAATTTCAGTCCCCTGCTGTTTGTGATATAGAGTTCTTAATTTGTGTTGGATCTTTAAAACTTTCTCTTTCGGATCTTTGATGTCAGTTGCCTTTTGGGGGCAATAAGTCTATTTCAAACTTAAGAGTACTGAAATAAAAAATTCTAGTTTCCATAGAAGCATATCATTTCTGTCTACATCTTTGAACGTGTTCACATTGCTATTGGCCTATTGGTCCCATATTATAGAAGGGCTTTTAAGTAATGTCAAGTGCGTTAGATGTCCCTAATTTGGGGAATGCCTGTAATGAGAATAGAATATCTACTCTCTTTGGCCAAGCAAACTTTGGTACAGACTCTAGCTTGGCTAGCCACCCACTGTGTGACTCAGTAGCCAATGTCATCTTATACCTTATGGTCTGACTTTGTTATTTGTTCTCATGTATGTCTGCATGCCATACATGCATGCACACATGTGTTTTGTGTGTGCAGAAACAAAGTGAATTAATATCTAGATAAGATCCAGTTCTCTTCAGACACAGGGCATCAGCCCCTTGCAAGTCCTCCTACCCTCAGACATACCCTGAAATGCCATTACAGCCTCCTGCAACTTAAACAGGGATGGAGAATTTACTTTAAACCAGGATCACTGTGACCAGACTCACATGGGTTAGGAACGATCACTGTAATGCAGAAACACTCTGGAATTTATAGGAAGGTGACATGGTATCTGATTCTTCAAATCATGGCAGACCTTTGTCCAAGGATCCTGTGACTTCAGTTTCCCTTTCTCAGCAGACTATTCTCAAGCATAGCTACACGAAGAAGGCTTCTCAGCTGTGCTCCAAGCTCTTTGTAATATGGCCACATTGAAATAGGGACATGTGTGAAATAAGTGTGTGATAGGTACATGTAAATTCACATGCTGGTGTGTGGTGTGCCCAGCAGTACATACATGTGTGTACAATGTGTGCATATGTGATATGTGGACATGAGTGCACGTGTAGTATATACACCTGCTGGGCATATGTGTATGTACAAGCTATACTAGTGTGAGTACATATGTGATATGTAGATATGCGTGCACATGTTACTGTACATGACATGGTGTGTTTGTACTACATCTATAACTGATCTTCTAGGCTGCTCTGCTCCACTAGAAAATGTAGAAGTTTCTCAGAGCTGCTACAACAAATGACCATGATCACAGCTCAGGGCAATTCCTTAAGATTCTGGAACCTGAGTATCTAAAACCAGGGCTCCAGAAGAAGTGTTCTTTCCTTGCTTCTTCCTGACTCAACAGTGATCCTCTATCACAGGTTCCTTGGATGGACTCAGCATCACTCTGACATCTGTGTCTATCTCCATTGCTGCATCCATCTTCTTTACAAACTCCATATCTCTGAACCATCTCCTCCTGATTCTTGGCTGTCTGAAGCCTGCGAAGCAGTTATGTATCTGTGTGAGATGCTGTCATAAATAAAACCCAATTTCTTCATTCTTTTCTCCTCTTCTTGCCTCTCTTCTCCCTTCTCTCTATTTCCCCCTCCTCTAAAATGTCTTCTCCCATTAAAAAATCATTAGCTTAAAAAAATAAAACATGCTCTGTTTTGTTTTGAGACAGGGTTTCTCTGTGTAACATCCCTAGCTGTCTTGGAACTCACTCTTGTAGACCAGGCTGGTCTTGAACTCACAGAGATCTGCCTGCCTCTGCCTCCCAAGTGCTGGGATTAAAGGCATGTTCCACCACCTCCCGGCAATATTAAATGTTCTCATCAAACACCTTCACACACAAAGAAATAATAGAGAAGCCAAGCATGACTGCCTTTTGGTAACCCAAGTCCTTGGGAGACTGAGGCAGGAGGACTTTAAAATGGCCAGCCTGTACTCCATAATGTAACATATTGCAAGAGGAAAAGAATCAGAGAGAGAGAGAGACAGACAGACAGACAGACAGACAGACAGACAGACAAACAGAAACAGACCGATGATGGCTATATTATTTATCCTGCATCTTGCTTATGGAATTACTTCACAATACATATGAATATCAATAGAATATGCTTATGCCTGAAGTATACAAAGATTTTTATTTGGCAACTCTACACGAAGAAATCTGGAAAGATGGTAAAACAAATGCATACCAACAGGGAAAAGCTAGCAAACTGATTTTTACCACCTCACCACAGGAAATGGAGAGCTGTGTGCTGCGAGTGTCCGTGGACACAGGGGCATCACCCCAGAGGCACACCTCCCTCCGCCTCCCTCAAGTTCTGCTGATGTTGCCGGAGGTCCTATCAAAAGTCATTTCAGCAGCCTAGTTGCTGAGACGGATGGCATCGTCTCCGGGGTTTCTGACCTTCATCAACAGGAAGAAAATTTCAGCTGAACCCTGCAAAAACGCCAGGACAACATAAATCACGTTTGGACAGCCTGTGCTTTCTATCTAACGCGTGAAGACACCCAATCATACATCGAGACCTGGATAATAAAATGAGCCAACGGAAGAGAAAGAAAAATTAATTAGCGCTCACTCTGCTCATCGTGTAAAAAGCTACTGGCCTTTTTTGGTTGTTGTGGTTTTTTTTCCTATTAAGAAAAAGAGATGACAGAACTGTCCTCAAAAAAAATAGCTTGCACTTAATTAAGCATTTCTTAAATACGTTTTAATTCAGAGTTTAGAGAAAGAAAGCATGACTAAAAATTATACAAAGGAATGGCCTTGCTTCTCTTAAGCAAAATAAATGACAAGTGAAAGCAATAGCTGTAATTAATGGTATTAAAATGCAAGCGACTCAGCCCCAGTTAATATGCAATTGTTGAGAGAAGACAAGCCGTGCTTTTAAAATTAAGGGATCAAAACATAGCCCTGTTCATCTGAGACTGGAATCAGACTGCTCATCACCGTAGTGGGATCCACAGAGCAGGCTTCTCCGAGTCTGTGCAAGGATATGTGATAGAAGGCTCTTACTGGTGAGATCTTTGTGTGCATTACCCATGAGAACAGCCGCTCCTTATTTCAACACATCAGTGCTTTGATGGTGCAAATCTGTAGTATAATACTAAGGGAGGACATGCTCAAAAGGGCCAACGGAGAACGATGAATCTTCTCTTCCACCTTGGGCTAAAGAACAGGGTCTTTGGTTTGTTTTAGTCATAGATTGCCGGATATGGAGTCAGGGAGATTCTATACACAGCACATGTACTCCTCCTCCCATTCCTTCATTCTCTACAGGCATCTCTAATCAAATGCAAGCTCGCTCTTGTAAAAAAAAAATTATATATAGGACATATATGGCTGATTCAATTCTATTACCCGCTGGGGATAGCACTAATCAATCACCCATCAGTACTGGCAGAGAATATGTATATATGTAACACATATACCATTGCTCCCACAGCTTTACCCTCTGCAGGCATCCTTAATCAATCATGCATTTTTTTTTCTAATGGAACTTCTATTTCTCACTTTCAGTCTGCTATTATCAGCAGGAGCATTCAGGCAGGGTCACCACCAATCAGAATGGAAGCCACTGAGATCAATGCTTAGCAACCCCTTCTTCACAGCCTTATCCCAACTGGAACTATAAGATTCCTGAACTCTGTAGTAATTGGGGGCTTGGGATATAGTGGAAGCATTGTTATTTTCTCTGCTGTTTACTAAGTGGTCCCAGACGTACCTTCTCTGGTCTCATGAGAAGCTAACACATTGAGTCAGTGTTAAGAAGCAGAAGGGAAACAGTGTCCTAATAAGCTAGACCATGTATTTACTTACAGTTTAAGTACTCTGAAGCCTGGTAGAGGAGGGTCTTGAGTCCCAGGCGAACCTGGGCTCAATAAGAAGTTTCAGACCAGATCTCCCTATACAGAATAGCAGTCTCAAAAAATCTAACAAAAATATAATAAACTAATGAGGGAACTTGAACTCTGGAAACATAGCCCTCCACCCAGCCAGCAGGGCAAGAGTCTCAAGCTCACCAAACCCTTGGTGACCACAGAATGAGTCTCATCTCCACGACCATCTTTTCATGGGCACTTGAGGAATTAAACAGCCAGGAAGCTGCCAGGCCAGTGTTCATAGCTTGACTTTTGAGAACCTGAGCTAACCTATTAGCCACACTCGGCTACACCAGAGCTCTGTGGACTGACTTCTCCCAACCAGCTTCAAGGTCAAGAGGAGTATGTGTCTGACAGCCCATTCCAGACTCCCTCCTGCACACTCTGGGCTACACTGGAGCTAGCAGAGCTGTAGCGTGTGCCCAGCACCCCTCCATCATCTGACAGTTGTGTCCCTGGCCATGGGAGACTAATTTAACTTGACATGCCAACCCCTGTAGACACTCTATCAGTTTCATCTGTGTTTCTCTCTCCCTAGCTTGCTATCATCCTCTAATTTTCCTAGAATACATGAAAGAAAGATGCTTACCTGGCATCTCATTTCCAAAGTTAAGACTTGCACACAGGTAGTTATAAAAGGCAGGCACATAAAGACATCCCGACCTCAAACTCTTACCTATGAAACTAACTCCCAGCCAGCCTGGCAAAGCAGACATTGACAGGGACTCTCTACCCCAGGGAGCCTGAAGTGCCTATGCTTTGAGGACTGAGACAATGCCTTAGAGTGGGTGAATGAGAGGATGCTGGGCACAGGAAGGCATCATCTAAGTATTGCTTGGTCCTGGTCCCCATTGTTTCTGCTCTGTTGAGAACCTCTTTACAAAGATTCTCAGCTGGGGAAGCTACCCATATGCTAGGAGGACTGAATTCTTGAGCAGCAGGTACTGAGTTTGCTTTCTTTAGCTTTTCCATAGAATCACATAATAGGAAGTACAGCCTAGTGGTTAGGAGTCAATGGAGCACTACCTGTGCTGAAACCCTTCTCTCCCTTTATCCCTGAAGGATCTGAGGCACGTTTACTAATGCCCTTCCAGATCATGTCTCATTTGGGAATAAAATTGTATGGCTCACAAGGCTCTGGGCAAATGTTAAGATAAAAAATTAAATATTAAGAACTCAAAACTGCCCTTGGCATTCTGTGTCAACTAGATGCTGCTGTTGGTCTCTGTTTTCTCCTCTTAAGAAAACTCATTCAAAAGGCTAGGGATGAGGATCAGCTGATAGATATGTATGAAGATATTCCTAGCATACATGAAGTTCCGGGCTATATACCCAGTACCACATAAGTCAGGTATGAGAGTGCACATTTGTAATTCCATCATTGAAGATGTAGACATACAAGGATCAGGAATTCAGGACTGACTTTGACCCCATCATGAGTTCAAATTCAGTCTGGGATCCATGAGAAGCTGTGCCGATGATTATTCCAAAACAGAGGCAAAGACCAGGCTTGGCCCACGGGGAATAAGCTATGTGTGACAGCAACAGTGGCTGAGGACAAGTCACAGCCCTGAGGAACTGTGTGAGAAAGGAAATATAAATGATCAGAAAAGCCAAGGAATACAGAGATAGGACGGCAGCTTCCTGGCCACAAATCCATGATCATGAATGAGCTGACAAAAGTCCTGAAATCAGAAGCGAAGATGTCTCAGCAAACTCTGCATAGACATCCTGAGGCCATGGCAGTGTGTTTAACCCCTGATCCTTTCTCAAGACTCTACCCAGTTCTGTGTACAATCGACTGCATTCTATTCAATGCGCCGGGCACTCTTCCTGCTTTCTGAGTCCTTAGCCTGGCCCAGCGCATTTCCCGTCTCATCCTCAAGTCCTGTTTTCCCCCGTGTCTTGAGCTCCAGTTCTTAGGACCTCCACTCATTTGTCCTGCTGCTTGACACAGATGTCCAGCTTTGTACCCAGCCTGGGGTACCACCTTTTGTGTGGCTTTTTGTGGGAAAATGTAGACAAACATCTATGCACCCTAGATAGAGCATGATGACAGACCAAATAAACAATTTGACTGAAACCCAACATGGTGAAGCAATGGGCTTATCAGGCTTATTTACAAAGCATGAGTGAGGACTGAGTGAGGACTTGCTTATAGGGACGTGGATGGATGACTTACAGCCCACTGCATCAACAAAAAGATCACCCAGCACGGGTTACGACTCAAGACAGCTTCATCCTTGAAGCTCTGATATATTTCCTCTAAGGGGCAGGATCCCTGCTGATACCATATTCAGGAATATTTTTGGCCTCTCATGTGCTGGCTAAAGACACATTCTGAGTGTGCAACACTAGGCAGAGCGCATCAGCTTCTTTAGCCGTCTCAGCTTCAAGTCCACACAAAGAAAACGCGAGCTGTAACTTTCAGGACCACTCAAAACCCCTCTGGGTGGTTTCCGGGCAGATGGGAAGCTGTTTGCCTGCCCCAGGCCAGAAGATAAGTGAAGAAAGGAAGCCCTGTCTGTGTTTACAGCTGTGACAAATGGGCTCCTGTCTTCTCCTGACAGACTCTCTCTGACTGATGCACTAGCCTCCGCGATCATCACCAGAATCACCGTCCTCGTCATGGTTTGAAATTCAGATGGATTTTACACCACAAATAAGAATGAATTCAAATGTCTCAGTTCCCCGAGCAGAACCGATGGGGCTATAATGTCATGCTAGTGCAACTGTACACAGACAAGCAGGGATGCCGTGTGATGGGTAACCTCCCATCACCTTTGCTGAATCTACATTAGTTCTGTAGCTTTCACCTCCGGGAAGCCATCATAGTCCAGTATCAAGTAGCAGGACACAGCATTCCACATGTCTGTAGTATCTTCCAGAAGATCAAAGGAGATGGAAGGACCCCATTCTGCTATGGGTACGTTCTCAGGAGCCCTGCTAATTAGTGGGGTCAAAAGTAAAAGTAACAAAATAAGACCACATCTGGGCAGCCACCTTGAAAATGCCTCATAAATAACCAGATGAGGTTTCCCAAGTGACAGTGAGCTTTCTGATGGTCCCAAAATGCTGTGGGATAATGCTCTCGTCCACTGTAGTATTTGTCACTCATATAGGTTCCATAAAACACTGATTGGCCAGTAGCCAGGCAGGAAGTATAGGTAGAGAATTGTGGGAAGAGGAAATTAGAGACAGAGTCAGCAGCTAGATACAGAGGAAGAAAGATGAGGATGTCTTACTGAAAAAATGTACCAAGTCACATGGCTAAACATAGACAAAAATTATGGGTTAATTTAAGTTGTAAGAGATAGTTAATAATAAGCCCGAGTTAATAGGCCAAACAGTTTTTAATTAATATAAGTTTCTGAGTGTTTCTTTGGGATTGAATGACTGTGGGACCAGGCAGGAGAGAAACTCAAATTTACATCCAAAGAAAGCAGACAGCCAAGACAAGGGAAATGAGAGAAAAATGGACTGCCCCCTCACTCTGCTGAGTCTCCTCTAGGGGCCACCAAACCTGAAAACCTAAGTCCCTTGGTTGGTGAAAGTAGGGAAACAACTCCTAAAAGTTATTCTCTGAGCCCAAGGGAACAAAGGGAAGCTTGAAACTGGAAGAGGAAAGAATGGGGTGCGGCTCATTTGGTAGGGTGCTTGCCTGCATGCAGCAAGTCCTAATGTGAACGCCCAGCACACATTTTGCTAGTCATAGTGGTATAAGCCTGTAAAATTGAGCATTCTAGTGGTAGAGGCAAGAGGATCAGAAGTTCAAGGTCATCCCAAGCTACACAGTGAGTATGAGCCAGTCTGGTCTACATAAGACACTATCAAGAATCAGAGAGAGAGGGGGCAGAAAGCAGTCAGGAGAGGAACCTTACTGAAGCATTTCTATTTCCAAAAAAAAATTATCATTGAGATATATGCTGAGGTATACAGGAAAAGGTAGAGATGGAGGGAGAGAACTATTTCTACATATGCAAAACATGTGGGAAGAGAGAAAGAAAAGAAAGATTACATATGTATGTATGTATTATGTATGTATAAATCACAAAGATTAATAGAAAATCAAAGTTAGAGAGGGGTGGGGGCACTGTTTAGCCTTTTCAACTAACAAGAGTCTAGTTTTAGAGAAAAGCCTGCCAAGTCTTCCTCCAGAGGAGTCAGCTGCTGTAAGAATCCACATGGGCCAAGGGGCCATTGCGTCTGAGGCAGGTTTACTTATTATTGTGGCACCTCTGTCATCTCTTGTCACTTTAATTCCACTTTATCAAATTGCCAATATTTCCTGAGGCATTTAGGCTGCACAGAAAGGGACACAGGGGCACATGCACAAAACAAAAGCAGGGCCATCTTTTCAAATTTATAAATCATGGCAACAAATTATACATCAGAGCAGCAGAGGGACCAGGATGTGTTCTTGGACTCAAATGGTAGCCACTCCAGTTGCTACAGCAGACACCTCCCTGCATGGCTGCAGCTGCATTGCCAGCAGAGAGACTACAGGGTGTGTGCTCTTCTGATGAGCCTGGAGGATGCTTCCTCTCCGGGACACTTAGATTTTGATTGAGACTTTTTTAAGTAGGGAAAGAACTCCAGCAAATATATCATCCGTAGCCAGGGAAACATAGTCTGAGCAGCCTTTTTTCATGGAATACATTAGTGGATTTATCAGGGGCTGCTGCAACTACTGTCGGGTTCCTTTGTGACTCTGTCATGTCAGCACAATCTCAGGGAGCAAGTGAAAAAAATCTCCCAGAAATGTTTTTACTTAATATGTCAAGGACATGTGAAAAGGGTGTGTGTGTGTGTGTGTGTGTGTGTGTGTGTGTGTAATCTCCTTTCTCCAGAAGAACGGGAGCTATGTAGAGAATGACTGTGTATAACTTCCTCCCCCAATAAGCTTCACAGATCAACACAGAGCCAGGTGTTGCTGATGGACAGACCGTAAGGGTAAGGGCAGGAGAAACAGAGTCTGAGTGGCTTGGAATTCCCAGAATATGTTCCGTTCATCTGTCTTGGTAATGATAGAGCAGAAGTTATTTCTTTGGTACCTATTGCCCTGACAGCTTTCAAACTCTATCAGAACGTTATTTCTTAAATATTGCACTGGACATAAATATACTTATGGTCATCATAAAAGTTCCAAGGAAAGTCAGAGCACCCTGAATTTGGGATATAGCCAAGGAAGCAAGCTTTCTGAGCACTGCAATATGATCTCAGTGGCTGGAACAGGACAAGACAGTGGGTAAAGTCGGAGTGTGTGTGTCACCTAAGTGGCAATATGTTGTGTCCCATACACACATCCGCATGTGCACATTAGAGTGCTCTCTTACTGCACATGGGAACAGAACCCAGAACTTCAACACACATGGGATCAGGACTCAGCGTAAACAAAACTGTACTATACACTTGAGCAGCTGCGATCACCACTTCATCAGACCATGCAGGCAATTGCCTTGTCTTTAGAAGTGAGTCCTGGTCTGGGGAGTCAGCCGACACATCAGTCAGCAGATGCCTTAGCCATCATGAAACCATTGCTCAAAACCTCACCACGAGAGGATGACCACATGGGCCCACAGCTGCACCATCCCAGAGAGAGGCATCTTCCTAAACCCGTAGACGGTGTCAGGAGTGGCCAGGAGCTCCATCTCCATGGTCCTGCGTGTGTAACCCCTTTGGATCCACCATATTAATAGTGAAACTCAATGCGGTCAGTTGTGCTTTGTCACAGAAATCTCTGTGAACTTCTGCTAATAAAGAGAGACCAAGAATATCAAAGAACAAAGATCTGACAATTGCTTCTCCTGAGGGAACCCATACCAAGAGTAGCAAACAAAATAAATAGGTGGAAAACTAATTCATTCAGGCCCAAACTAATCTTCCAAGAGCCTCCAATCTCAAACAGCAAGTCACTGCTCATGTGCGTGAGTCCTGGAGGAAAACAAGGTAAGCCATCTTCCCAGTAAATACACATGGATCAAATACACAAAGATATATGCTGAGAAACCAGGCGCCATCCATTCTATAATGCATGCAATGTTACACAATGCTATCTATGATACTTGCATCAAATATCAAGCATGTTGATTAAAATTGTGACGTGAGGCATCAATAAGTTATTTTTTTCTGGAAAACATAGTAAAATAAAATCACAGAACCACATCGGAGTAAAAAATAATTGTATTACGCACGCCTCTCTGCAGCCATCAGAAATAACACTGGCCACGGGGACTAAAATGATGGGCGTTGTAAGCTGCCATTGCCTCCAAGTGTCAACACACAGTCGCCTCCAGAACGGGGTATGGTGAGGTGCACCAGAATCTCCTGGACTGCAATTACAACAGTCCTATTCTGTTTGAAACCAGAAATACAAAATATACGGGCCTACCTTTTGGTCCTCTGTTTCTGAGCAGTTATTGCAGTTGGCTTGGATATCCTGGAGAAGGAGAAAGGGAGAAAGAGCAGGAGTCAGCCTTGTACTTGAGGATATTCTGTGACTGCTGAGGAACCCTTTATATTAATAAAAGATCACACTCCTGGCAGTTCTTACTCGAGTCATTGCACTTCACGGTGCTCTTTGGAGCTGTACACAGTGGTGTTTGCAGTAGAGGCATATGGGTGTTGTAAGAGAGCTTTATTACATGCAGGATGAGGGGTGAACCTGAATGCTACAGATCAGAGATCAGCAATGAGAAACTGAGGGCCATTAAAATCATCTCTTCCTACTACCTTACTCATATGCAAAGGGACGTTCCTTTCATCAGATTTAATGTCCTCCTCGACCTTTGTCATATGCAAATATATCTGGTTTCAACACAAGCCATTGCTACCTAGTTAATATTTTGTTCATTCAGCCATCTTCCTACTTGTCTGTCTGTCCACCCATCTATCTGCTCATCCTCCCAACCATCAATCCATCTACCCACTCAATCAGTCACCCAACCACCCATCCACCCATCCACCTACTCATCCAACTATCGGTCCATCAGTCTGTGAATATCCATCCATTGATTCCTCAGTCCATCTGCCCACTCATCTATCACTCTATGTATCCATTCATCTAACCATCAGTCGATCTCACCTGCCATGTATACATTATCCATTTACCCATCCATTCACTTACCTCTGAGTCTGTCTGCCTGCCCATTGACCCATCCATGCGTCCATCCATCTATCAATCCGTCAATTTGTCCATCCATCCACCCACCCATCTACCTGTCCATTTATCTGTCTGGATGCTGATCCACCCATCCATCTGTTTATCTAGTTACACATTCATTTATTTCTCTATCCATCCTTCACAGAGTTGTCACCTAGTTAATTATGTATATTTATTGCATCCTTTTATCTAATACAATTTTGTATTTTTTTCCCTCATACAGAGGTGGTAAAAGGAGTGATCCAACTCTAATAAGCTGTCCTCTGACCTTTACAGGTATGCTATGGTGTGTACTTGGCCCCTCTGCCCCCAACACATACACACACACCCATGAAATAGGTGAACAAACCTAAAAGACATCCAAAGATTGTTATTTAGTACCCACTGATATCAGGCAAGGGTCTAGATACACAGTGCCACAAACTGCATCAAGTCCAGGGAAGGACCTGCCTTGGCAATGCTCATATTCTGGAGACGGGGAAAGAAAATAGAAAGTACAGATTGGTAAATGGACCTGGGAGAAGATAAGCGCTACATATAAAACAATTCTGTGAGAAGGTGTGAAATGCTGAGAGCAGGAGTCTTAGATTTCAATCCAAAGAAGTGGCCCTGCATTAAGTCTTGAAGGACAGTCCAGACTGGATGATGGGCCCCTGGAGCGAAGTCCAGCCAATGGAGTGGCGCATGTGAAGACCCCAGATGGTGCTGTGGGCACACTCTACCAAGCAGGATGGCTCTTCAGCCAGAGGGAAGCAGGGATAAAGGGAAGGGAAAGAGAGTAGAGGTCAATCAGGTGCATGCAAAACAAACAAACCAAAACCAAACAGAAACAAAAACAAAAGACTTAGGGAACAGCAAATACAACTCAACAAATACAGTGTAGTCCTTAAAGTGAGCTCCTGAAACTCCAGGAGCTGTTTCAAAGGCGTTTGTTCGCTTGTTTTAAAATGCATTTTTATGATCATCTCAGGAAGTTTATAGAGGTTCCAACAAAAAGAAAGAAAAGAGAGACAGACAGACAGAGACAGAGACACAGGATTAGGAGATGGCTCACACAAGCCTGAGCATCTGAATTCAGATCCTTGGAACCCATGAAAAAACTGCATGGCTCCACGTAATTCCAAGGCTCAGAAGTTGTAGACAGGAAATCTTAGGACCCAGCTGGGCAGCTAGATCAGCCTGAACCGGCAAACTCTGGGTTTAGCTGAGAGACTCTGCTTTAATGAACAGAGTGAAGAACAGGAAGGAAACACCCAGTGTCAGCCTGAGCCTCCACACACACACACACACACACACACACACACACACACACATACATACCACACACTCACACACACAAAAAAAAGAAGGAAAACTACAAAACCATCATCTGAGAATCCTATTTCTGTGTTCGTGAAATGAAACTGAATCAGTAGTTCCCAGAGCCATCTGGACTTTCGTATTTATTGAAACAATCCTCAGGTGCTAAAACATGGAAGCAATCTAAGTGCGAAGCAGGGATAGGTGAAGAAAATGCGATGTGTACGAATATTTTGCAGCCATTCAAAAGAAAGGCAGTTGTGTGGTGTGAAGGAATGTGAACCGGTGTGGCAGGGAATGAAAGACTTCAAGGGCAGATAACAACCACCATCGGAAACTAAGATCTCAAATACAAGGAGACGGGAAAGGCGGCTAACCAAAGGCTGCCAGAGAACGAGAAGCAAGGAATCTGTCCATCTAATGGTGCAGTCTCAGTGAGAAAGGAAGAGTGAGCTCAGGAGTCTCCTGTGCAATGTGCCGGCTGCAGTTCAGGATGAACTGGATTCCTAACAGAGGGCACAAGAGTAGAGCCATGTTGCCCACTACAAGAGTCTATGGGAGGCACCCAGGTGTGAATCAGATTTTCTAAGGATAGACTTCGAAACATCCATGCTACCTCGATAAACACATACATCTAGCATGACTCAATTTAAATAAACAAGTAATAAGGGATCCACATTTGAGTACAGCTGAGGGCTCATGGCTGTTATAGAAGGTCCACAGGCATCATGCTGTGGGTGGATTTGGGGTCTTGTTTGGTCTCCTCCAGTATCAGCAGCAGATCTCTCGCAAAACGGAGCATCGCTATGGACTTTGGTACACGTCGTCCCTTTCAGAATCCCAGGTCTCTTCTCTGCAGTATGGGGCTAATGTGAGCAGGAGCTGGGCTCCCTGCACAGACCTGCCTCCCAGCCACACGGCATCATGAAGATGCCAGGAACAAGAACACACCATGCTTTAGGTCTACCCCGTGTCTCGGGTCAGATTCCACAACATTTGTGATCTGAGCAGGTGCTTGTCCCTCCCTTTTCCCCCTCCCACAGGTCTCCACGTTGGTGGTCTAAGAAGTCTTGGTGTGCTTTTACACAGAAAGGGGGCCTTTGAACAAAGAATTTAAGGTAAGTAAAATCCCTGAGGTTGGGGTCTGGTTCAATAAGATCTGTGTCATTATTAGAAGAGTCTCCACGGCCTGTGATCTTAAGTCAGTTGATGGTGACTTGCCTAGCATGCAGAGAGTTCTGACTTTAATCCCCAATACCTTCCAAAATGTGCCCAGTGGTGAATGTCTGTCATTCCAGCACACAGGAGGCTGAGACAGGAGGGTCAGGAGTTCTGGGCCACCCTCCACCAAACAACTTGAGGCTAATCTGAGCTAATGAGAGACATTTAAAAAAAAACTCCAAAACAAAGGAGCCTCCAAAAACTACTGCTGTCCCTTTCTGGAGGCATAAACCATAAAAGAGCAGTATGATGAGACACATTAGTACAAGGTGCCTCCTGATTAAGGAGCTAAACTCATTGATACTGGGCTAGCAAATGCTTGGTGCCTAGGAGACCTCATTCAGAACTTTCTTGTCTGGGAACAAAAGCTGGGGTGAGCTGAGCATGGGAGACGGAAAGAGGCTAGCAAGGAGCATCTCCTCTCCCCTGGAAATGTGCAAGGGAACTGGTCCTTTTTTCCCAGCTGCTGGGGAAGCCAAGGGTAAAGGGTCACAGGCTCAGTCAGTGCCTGCCTTGGCTATAGAGTTAGTTCAGTCTTGGCTTGGGCAACCTTCTGAGAGTGCGGTGCTTGAAAAGTAAAACAAATCAAAAGGAAGAAAGATGCAGCTCCGTGGAGGGGTGCGAGACTGGAGTGGCCTGGGGCTGCTGCTGTTTTCATCCTGGGCATCACAAATTATGATCTGAAACCCAACGGGAGGGAGGCACAGCGAGCTCCAGAGCTCTGTCTGCTTGGCCTCACGCTGGCCACCTGAAACAGGGACCTCTTCCCTTCTCCACGGTGGAAAAGTATCAGGTTAGGAACAGAGGGTCAGATTCTGCTGACCTCTGAAGAAGTGGCAAGGTGCTAATCAATAAACTTATGGAATCAATGGCCCCCAAGGCAGGTTTTCATTATTAATATGCTATGGAGAGCCCACCTGAGTGACGGAGGGAAGAGGGAAAACGCCACCTGGCAGGATGGGAGCCCTGGCTCTTCTCTTAGATTATCCAATTTATTCTTGTCAGGATTAATTTACTAAACCTAGGCTGGATTTTTTATTTAGATGATATTGTTGGTTTGTCATGCGCCTCAGATCCACACTGAAGGCGCCCCGGGGGACGGCGCTTGCTTCTGAACAATGTTGGGCTCAAATTGGAAAAATGTCACTTTGGGCGCGAACAAATTATTGTTCAGACTGCTCTGCGGAGAGCAGGCGTCTCCGGATGGTTCCGAGGTGACCTTTCCTGAACCCAAGTCGTTGCATAAGTACTTCAGCCCCACTTGATAACCTCGCTTGGAAAATAACTCAATGACTTAAGTATTAAGTATGAATCTAAAGGCTTGTACTCATTGCCAAGCAATCAATTTTCCTGCAGAAGCGGCTCATTGGCTTCCTGTAGCCGACAGCTGGACTGCCTCCAGTGAGGATTGAAGTTGTTGGCCACAGATGAGATTCAGCCAAGAATGTAGGGCCACCCTGTTTAGAGTTAGTTATACCATAGCGGGAGGCCAGGGGCGGGGGCTCCACAAAAACAGGCTGACTGAGGGCTGGGAGTCAGCTCAGTCAGCGCTTGCCATGAGGGCCTGAAAACCTCAAGTTGTTTCCAGGAACTATGTGAAAAGCCAGGAGCTGTGTGTTTGTAATCTCATCACCATGGAAGAGAGATAGCTGAATTAATGAGCCCAGGTTCGGTGAGAGACCCTGTCTCAAAAAACCAGACAGCAACTAAGGCAGACAGCCAGTGGCGACCCCTGCACATACAGATGACTGTGCATACAAAAAAAAAAAACCATGAACACATACACACACATTTTAAAAAGAAGAGCTGAGGCTAATACCTCTTAGGTGACAGGGACAATAGCTGTCTCCTTGGTTGGAGGCATAGTTTCCTTCCTCTAAGGAAGTGCAGGAATATGTGGTCCCCATCAATGGCGCCTTCCCATAACCTTTGTGGATCCCTGTTCTGAGTGGAGAGCTGAGACTCACTCTTTCAGCGTTTTTAAAAGTTTTCTCTCCCGAGGCCTCTGTGTTCTTCCTGCTTTCAGACTCTGAAGTGCACAGTGATTGGTTCTCTCCAGAGGCATGTGCTGTTTCTTCTTCCCTCTTAAGAGAGCTTTCTTTGCTTCCGCGCTTTGTATGCTGGTTGTTTCCAATGATATTTGTAGGGAAGAGTTCTTTCTGGCCATGAGACGGTGACAGACTGGGTCATCTGTAAGCATCATTCACAGATCTGTAGGACTGGGACATAAAGTCCCCCTCTGGTAAACTGAGAAAAACGCCTGCCATTGAAACCCTAGCTTCCTGATAGCATGAAGAAGGAAGGGCAGGTGCATGGCTGAATTATAATCCGCTAAAGATGGGTATTCCCATGCCTTGACCCCTAGATTCCATAAAGATGAGAGAATTGGGGGATGCGATG
This sequence comes from Neodon shergylaensis, assembly GCA_025134845.1. Classification (NCBI taxonomy): domain Eukaryota; kingdom Metazoa; phylum Chordata; class Mammalia; order Rodentia; family Cricetidae; genus Neodon; species Neodon shergylaensis. The sequence continues at coordinate 5,297,285 of JABTXL010008669.1, forward strand.
TTTGCAGGTGTGATTGAGCTGATGAGACACAAAGTTTCGGTGGTATCTAGTTAGCCCCAACTCTCATATGTGGTGACTTTTGACAAGGGAAGTGTCAGGCCACTCAAAGTCAGGCAGACCCCGGAGAGGTGTTGCAGTAAGCCAATAGACACCCAGCCTCGGGGTGAGTGTGGTTCTACCCATGGCCTGACCTAAGACTGCAGCCTTCAGACGTGAGACAGAACGCATTTCACTTGACTAAAGGCACCGATGGCCATTTGTCCCAGGAACTGTGGAAGATTAAAACAGAAGCTCAAGCTGCTGACCACTAAAGAAAGGTATGGTTGAAAGACCACAGGCAGGGGAGAAGATATACTTTCTAGAGGGACTCCCAGGCCACAGGAGATGAGCCTACTGAGGCTAGAGCGCTCTCCTAACACAGAACTGACATTGCAGAACTGATGACGTCAGCCATCTGTTCCGGAAGTGCAATGGAAAGGCAAGAGCAAGCTGCTCAGGCTTGACATGAGAGCTAGGTTCAGGTCACTGATCCTAGTAACATTGTCCTTCTGCTTCTGACAAGCCACAGAGGGAATCACGGGAAAGAGAAAGACACCAGGCATACTGACGTCATCCCTATGGAGTGTGGCAGGACACAAGACTTCAATGACAAGCCCCAAATCACAGCCGTGATCAACTTGGGAAGGAACCCAAGTGCGTACCACTTCCTTTACAAGCTGAAGATGAGTTGCATGGCAGAATCGTGACATGCAGGGAAGTTCCATACCCGCACGGTCCTGCACCAGGAGTGCAGAGTCCAGAGAATCCTGAGTCAGGGCTAGCACTGGTTCCCTCTCTGATTGCTGGTCTTTCTGATAGCTCAAATGCTGGCCTTGCCCTGTTGTTCTGAAAATAATTTCTTCTCCTTTAAAAATGAGTCCATGAAGCACTTTAGATATGTCTATGAAAGAGCACATACTTGTCATGAGTAAGGTGTTCTCTCTCTCCAGATACATATATACATATTTTTACATCTATACATATATATGCATATATGTGCCTAGACACACACATATAGAAGGTGTGTAGAGGTCTGTGGGTATGAGTGTAATGTAACGGGCCTGTGACAGTGGTGGGACTCATCTACCATTCCTGTAAGGAGGAGACAGGGGATCACAAGGCCAGCCTGGGCTACACATGCTAATTCCCTTTCTCAATAGACAGACACACAAATGAAGAAATATGGCAACGCAACTGGGTTTAGATCTCGAGACTGAGACCATTTTGTCGATTTTCTGCAACTCCTATTCGTCTTCCTTTCCAAAGCAGATTATAAAAAGAAACTTCATCCATAGGAGCTGTAGAGTCCAGCTCTCCCATTTTGCAAACATTAAGCTGAGTTTCATGGAGAAGGAGAAAAGGACACGCTGATAGTTGATGGTGTAAGCCACTTGAATGGATCTCGGGTTCCTCTGACACACATTAGAGTCCACTCAGAGAATGCCATTGAGTCTGAGTATTCCATTCAGGGTCGCCCTCTGCTATATGACTTCAAAGCCAGCCTGTACCAGAGACTCTCTCAAAACCAAACAAAAACAAAGAATGTAAGCTCCCAAGCCCCCCCTTCTGTAGATTCATGCCATCCACTAAGCTTCCTGGCCTCAGCAGAGGTGTGAAATGCCGAGGGACAGAAGGTGGCTTGACAGGACGTCAAAGTGCATCTGTCAGTCCTCTACTTTCATCTCTTCACCTTGTCACCATGGTATCTCAGGTTCCCACAAACAGTGGCAAACGCAGCTCGGTAGGGGAAAACCTGTGTGCTGCAATTATTCTTTTACCGATAGCCACCTCTTACTCTGTTGCGTTTCTAGATCAAGAAAACACAGTTGCCTTAGGGCTTGGTGTGTGTGTGTGTGTGTGTGTGTGTGTGTGTGTGTGTGGTTTAAGGCATGCCCTGTGTGTCCTGGAAGGAGACACCACCATGTTGATGGAGGATGCTGACAAACCACATGTTCACGGCAAGAGAGCTAGTGCAGCTAGGAAATCATGCCTTTCAGATGGATGCTTGAGTGTGAATCCACTCAGCTCAAATGTCAGGATTCAAATCAGGTCACTTATTTGAATCCGTGAAGGAAAACATAAAATGTATTCTATCCACCTCCTATCAGGTTCCCATTCACAAATGTCGTTAGCACATGCAATACCAAGTCTGGCCAGCAGATGGAAGCAGGGAACTTTGCAAAAACTATAAATGCTGCCAAGCAACATAAAGAATGGATCTGAACCTCTGTAAACTTCCTGAAACAACAATCTTTCTGTGCCCTCAAAATTATACTCTCCAATAACTGCATATTTTAATTCAAAACTCTATGTACTTTCCAAAAAATGAAATGCTTTGAAGACACATATTAATATGCACTTACCAAGGTTCAGCCTATTAAGAATGCTCCCTTCAAGCTATGGGTATTGTGAAAAGGGAAACGCTAGAATTTCAATCTAAAAGTGAAGATCACCCAAGAGACTAAGAATTATGTCAGCTGGTATCATGTGGCCAGGGAGTTAGCATATTAACTTAGCAAGACCTATCAGAAATGGATTCCACTACCTGACCACACACTGACCTTCTAAGCAGGCAGAGGAATGTTAGGGAGACTTAGAGAGCATTTCTTTGAGAAATGGTAGTTCCTTTAGAAGAGAACTAAAAGCCGAAAAGGCAGAAGACTACAGAGCGTTCCCATAAACAAAGATTTTCTGAAAACAAAGCAAACAAGAGACTGTCACTGCCTTCTCTCCTTGGGACTGCTCATTGGCCTCACAGAAGCAAGTGCTGGCTTTATCCCAAGGTTTTGGTAGTGTGGCTTCAATTCCAGCTGTGTACACAAGAGTGAGCTTGGGGGGGGGGGGGGGGGGCTCGACTAAGTTGGCCACTGATGGTTTATGGATCTGATTCCCAGGGTGCAGCTGCTCCTGGGCGGAAGTCCTGTGTTGAAGGTGAGCTCAAACCCAGGGTCCTTTAGCACGTAAGAGCTATGCATTGATGCCACAGCAGGGGCTTAATGAGAGTGCTTTTAATTAACTGTAGAAGTAATTACCCATATTAGATGTAAATCACACTTGTTTCTACAGAAGGTGCAAGATTTCAGCACAGCTTTTAAGAATTCTTCTTGAAGAGCTGTTAGTTGCCAGCTCTCTCCAGGAGTCCATGTTCCAAACAGCAACAAAATAATAATAGGGCCTGGGCAAGCCAGCTAAGAGCTATCCCCTTCCTTCTGTACCAGGGACCAGCATTGAGCCACACCCTCTCCAAGCCTGCAGGTGCCAAAGGGCACTCCAGTCACAGGGTACTCACAGTGGGTAAGCTAAGGGGTTCTGATTTTCATCTTAACTTGCAGCCACTGGGTTGCTCCACGGCCCTTTCACAAGGATGGGGATAATTGCATGACTCAGGCAAAATATTAGGAAGGAGGGTGAAGGTGATACTCCACTCTGCAATGCGCTGAGGACTTGAGTTCAATCCCTCGGGATATACTGGACACAATGCTGCTGGACACAATGCTGCTGGACACAACGCTACTGGACACAATGGCTCCTGCACACTTGCAATCACAAGATGGAGGAGGCAAAGCAGAGACAGTTGGTGAGTGGAGCACACTGGCCAGCTTACCATTCCTGGTTGAGGAGGCCAATGGAAGACCTTGTCAAAACAGAGAAGGGGATGCTGGCGAAGAGGCTCAATAGGTAGAGCTCTCGCTACCAACCCTCATGGCCTGGGCTAGGACTCAAACTGTAAATGGAGAGAAGTGACTCTCACATGTGTACCTCCACATATACAAAGCTATACACTCCCCCATATACATGCACCAACACACACACACACACACCTAAGATACAGAAGGAAGACCTCTATAGTGGATGGCAGTGCCTGGAGCAAGTTCAGGGGATATTATTAAGACAAGAAATGAATCAGATAGAAGTTGACTTCACAACATGTTCCCTGCATGTCCCACCCACACATTCTCCCATGGGACTGTACCTATCTGTCACAGAACCAAACAGTGAGTTAGAACACCTGGAGGAGCATGGGAAAAATAGGAGGGGGGACAGAGATGCAATCAGGTGAACTGGGCTTGGGGGACTGTTCTGAGCTGCTGCCCTTGACTTTCTGGACTTCTGCAAGTGTGTGTGTGTGTGTGTGTGTGTGTGTGTGTGTGTGTGTGTGAAGGGGTGCCCCTGCCCTTCCAGTAGGATGCAGTCGGCAAATACAAAATTACCCAGCAATTATTCATATGTTGATAAACACCTTCATTAAAGGATCTGAAGATGCAATTACCAAATTGAAGATTAGTATGTTTGACTCAGAAACAGACTGATGATGGAGAAGGGGGAGGGTGGCTTTACAACCAGCCAGGCGGAGACTCACTAGACAAGCAGGTCTCCTCTGAAATGAAGCCCACCTCTGCCCAGGTGAAGGTGCCCACTTCTGCCCACCTCTGTCCATGTGCAGATGCCCACCTCTGTCCATGTGCAGGTGCCCACCTCTGCCCAGGTGAAGGTGCCCACCTCTGCCCAGGTGAAGGTGCCCACCTCTGCCCAGGTGAAGGTGCTCACCTCTGCCCAGGTGAAGATGCTCACCTCTGCCCAGGTGAAGATGCACGTTTCTGCCCACATAAAGGTTGTGGGGAAGCTTGTCACTTTCTTGTCAGGACCACTATTGTGTATTTACTGTTGGTTTTGCTTGTTTGGGGTTAAAAGGAGCAGAAAAAATGGAAACTTAAAAGGAACATGAGAAGGAAAAGAGGCCTTTCCTTTGGAAATCTGGTTGAAGTCTTTCCCAGGCTGGCTGTTTAAGAATATTGACACAGCCAACAAAATCTATTGTGAAAGTTGGGCATGATAATGCATGCCTTGGATCCCAGCTTTGAGGAGTCCAAGGCAGGTGGATTTCTATGGGTTTGAGACCAACCTGGTCTATATAGTAAGTTCCAGTCCATCTAGGGCTATACAGTGAGACTCTGCCTTTTAAAAAATCACTATGAAGATTGCCTACATAGAGATAATATCTTTTTAAGAGAGAAATTCCAATTGAGAACCCCAAGTGAGCAATGTGCCACAGTTGAAGTCTGAGCCTGTGTGCTTGTCTCTGTTGTAAACCTGTTACTGTCCTGAAATCTCACAAACATTACTAACCTGAGTTTAGTCAAAGCACGTTTTGACTTTTGAAATGCATGTTTGATTAATTTTTAAGTACTTTGTACATGTATACAATTACAATAGATTTTATCTTTATTAGTACTATTATTAATAATAATTATTAAATAGATTTGATCTATTATTTTTAGTCTGCACCCACATCCCAGTGCTCACTGCCCTTCTGTCACTTCTGATTGCACGCTTGCTTAAATATATGTCAACAGTTTCCCTTAACAGACCCCAGACCATCTCACCACACTGGCTCATCCTGAAAGTCTTTTCTGTGGCCAAGTAAGATGCCACTGCACTGATGTGGAGGTCTCTACAATGAAGCTCCCTGGAAGCTGCAGGCGGAGAGCAAGGCTGTCTCCCTCTCTTCCTACTACTGAATTACTTTGAGACACCTCAAGAGGATATTAGACAGGAAAGTTACTGGCTTGGTGTGATGCCCTCGTTCAAGGGCAATCATAGAAGCCAGAATAGGAAGCGTTTTCAGTTTTTTGGGAGGGTCACAGGCACGTTTGATGGGTCTCCTACATTGGCAAGCTCTATACGTATAGTCACTGCTCATGCAAGCTACCGGAAGTGCTCACCTAGGAAAAACACAGCCTCATCACTTCCTAAGGATTCTCGGCACAAGAAACATTAGTGAGCACAGAGATGATGAAGGAATCCTGTCTGATAGCCTGAGGGTGCAGTTTAACCACACCTCTTCATGAGGATCAAACAACTCAAGGGAGAACCCCCAGGAGCAAGACCAGCTTGCTCTACAGCCTGCCTCTTTCACCTGTTTGGGGACATAGGGCTTTGCATAGTAGAAACTCACTTTTCACAGTCCAGAAACGAAGTTTTGCAAACCAAACCCTTCAGGCGGGTATGAGTCTTGGTGAGAGAAAGACGCAAACGCTATAGTTAAGGGTGCACTATGTTCCTTGCCGTAATCACAATCTCTAATTCGAGCATATATTCATTAAGTATTATTTACAAGTGTACAACACACGCACATGTTTGTGCAGGCGCACACGCCCACACTTTTAGAGGCCAGAGGTGGATGACAGCTGCTCTAACTCTCTCTGCCTGTTCCCTTGAGAAAGGGTCTCTCACTGAACTTGGAGCTAGTCTGGATGCTGGCAAGACTCAGAGACCCTCTTGTCTCAGGGCCCTAAAATCTCTTGCCTCTTGTCATCCTTTGCCCCCACAACTCCATCACAGTCCTAGAGTTACAGGCTCACACAGGCACAGCAGGCTCCTTGTTGCAGTGGCTGGGTATCCAAACTCAGGTCACCGTGTTTGCACAGAAAGTGCTCTTTCCCCCTAGGCCATCTCCTCACCGCTCTAAAATGATGCTATCATGACCTTTCAACTTAAGTAAGATGTTTAAGACTTCTTTAATTCTGTCATCTCATTGACGTTCAGTCTCTTAAATGGACCCATGAAGGCCACATCAGATGCCATTCCCAAAAAGACATTATCCTCTGAAATGATGCTGACAGAGGCTCCCAACTCAATGCCCATTGAACCAATGACCTGCTAAGAGCCTAAAGCTACAAGGACTCAGCAAAACCATTTAATTCAATATTTAATTTCCTTTTAGGAATTAGACATGCCAGAGAGACACCCAACTGTCAAAGTAAGATTTATGCCAATTAAGAAGGATGCAAACAGCTGAAGGTCAACTGAGCTGGTGCAGAGGAGTTTTTTTAAAGAAGAAATTAGCATTCTTAGACTTCCTGTTGAGTATTCTGAGCTGAGCTACTGGGCTCTGTGAAATAACTGCTGATCTGGGCCTCCCCTGTCCTTGCAAACTGGTATCTGTGATGGCCCCTCAGACCACATAGACTGCAGACTTGGTCCTCTGACTTTGACCACAGACATAGACTGCAGACTGAGGCCCTAAGTTTTTGGGAAGTAATATTCTCTCCCCCTTGCATCCCTTACTTGGTACTTTACTGCCTGGCAGGAAATGAGTAGCAGCAGTTTCCAGAAGATTCAGTCATTAATCCTTCAAGGCAGGAATGTGAATATCATGGTCTAGTCTTAGGTAGTTGATGCATTTTAAATGGCCACCGTTATGGCCACCTTCCATGTCTACAGTGACAGGATAGACGTGGAGCTGGCAAAGGTGTCTTCTGCATTCTGGAACAGATATTACTAACATGACAGGAACACTTGCAGAATATTTGCCCATGGATAGATCGACATTAAATAAACTATACAATAAAAGTGATTCCAGGACTGGAGGATGGCTCTGTAGGCAAACTGCTTGCTGTTCAGACATGAGGACCCGAATTGAGGTCACCAGTATGTATAGAAAAAAGTCAGACCTGGAGTGATCATCTGTAAGCTTAGTAGTGGGCTGGAGTGGGAGGAGGGAGTCAGAGGGTCACCAGAGCTCCATGGTCTGGCCGTCTAGTCAAATAGCTAACTCCATGTTCAGCGAGAGACCCTGTCTCAAAGTCTAAGGTGACACCAAAGTTCAGGTCCCATGGTGGACTTTGGGGCCACTGGAGGCAAAGTCCTGGTCCTGCAGTGAACTCTGGGGATGGGAAGATGAAAGCAAAGGAAAATCTACTGAAGCTCACTTCACTCAAAACTGTGTAATAATGCCTAATACCTTGTATTCTAATTTAAGAGATTACATCAAGATAAGATGGGTACCAGCAAAGCAAGATGCCGGGTGCCAACTCTACCCTTCCCACTCACATGCACGCACACACCGTGCGCTCACGCATGCATGAGCAAAACCCACAGAGCTGACCAGCTCTTGCTTCTGCTTCCCAATGTGACAACCTAGAGATGCAAGCTGATGCGGAAGAAATACATCGCAGTGCTGCCTTTGGGCTGCTAATCCCCAACAGGCATGCACATTTCAAGACGTGGGCTATGACATCCTGATGCCCAAGGGTGGACCGAGGACCCACCATGGCAATAACTGGGCCCTCACGGGGAAGGAAAGTGTGTGCCTATGCGGGTCCCAGAGCAGGAGACTGCGAGGTTGCAGTAACTCCCGAGAAAACAACAAGGAAGAAGTACCTGAAAATAGACAGTGGAGAAAGACCACATTTCTCTGCCTCTTCACCCTTTCCATGGCTGCCAGATGCCCTTACAGAATGGGGTTTTGGGGCCAAGATGCAAGGAGAGATTTTAAGATATTCTCTGGAAAGTCTGGGTTCCCTTCTCCTGCGCATTAGCAAGCTTGCCCCTCTGAGGAGAGAGTCATGTGTGTGTTGACAAAAAATGGCAGAAATCCAGGCCATACCTGAGATGACCTAAACACAGCCTTTCTGTATGTTGTTCTGGGGATGAGGGCACTTGCACACATAGGGCGTATACAGACAAACAGGGGCACATGCACAGAAATACTTAAATTTTGAAATAAAGAGGAGAAAAAAAGAAGTCCATAGAAAACAAATGGTGACCAGCCCCAATCATTCCGGCTGATGTGGTTAGGCACAGAAACTGCCATGTCCACAGATCTGTGTTGGTCACTGGGAAGGTGGAGGTCTATGCTCCTAAACAACTCCAGATTGTAACACCTATCACAAGGAAACCCTATGACAATATGGTTGCTATGCAATATCGTTTAGGAAATGCCGGGGATGGGGAAGCTGTGCCTGTTCAGTTCAGATTCGTTTTTGTTTTCTCTAAACACTTTGATTCTGAGGTATCAGCCACAGATATGAAAGAATGACTACACAGAAAACACTTAATCCCATCAGGGGCTCCACGGCTCAGTCTTCTTTAGAGGAAGCAAATCCAGAGTGATGACGTCTCTCACCCAGGGTTAAAGAGCTGATGCCGACAAATGCTGGCTCTGCAGCCTGAACCTGGCTTGTCTGGCCCAAAAGTCAGTGGCTGATTGATTGATGTTTGTTTGTTTGAAGGTTTCCTTGACTTTAGTTCTTGGCAGTGTCACAGCGCTAACTGGGGGGTCATGCAGGCCACTCCCTCTGGGAGGCAAGCGCTCTGCCTCTAGCTCCAGCCTGGTGACTTTGTGCTCTGCTAATCTGGTTCCCACCCCTATTCATCCTCATCCTCTCTTTTCTTTCTCTTCCCATCTCGTCTTATTGTGTCTACATGTATGTGTACCTGTCCATGTAGAGGCCAGAAGCCGAGGCTGAAGGTCATTGGTGGTTCTCCACCTTATTTTTAGAGACAGAGCCTTTCACTGAACCTTGAGTTCACTAATTTGTTTAGACTATCCAGTGAGTAAATCCCTGAGATCCGCCCCTGTAGTTACCTCCTCAGTGGTAGGATTACAAACATGCAACTTCTTCACGCCTGCCTTTTGATTTGTGTACTAGTGGTTTGAACTCAGATCCTCATCTTTGTGTGGCAAGCATTATAGACTTACCCACCCTCCAGCCCTTCTGCTCACTCTCCTGAATCAGTAGCACAACACATAGGAACATGTTGTTATTATTATTATTATCATCACTACCATAATTATCATCATCATTATTGTTTATTGAGACATGCGATTATTATGTAGTCCAGTCTAGCATTAAACTCAGAGGTTCCTGCTCCCAACCCCCATGTGTCACAGGTTAAGGTATGCGCCACCATTCCTATCTTCATAAAATCCTTCTTAAGTGGATAAATCGATGAACCCGTGGAATTAGGCAGTTTGTCACTCACTAGCAAGTCCAAACCATTTTGAGCCTTTCTTAATCACTTGAGAAATGTTCTGTGTTATGAGAAATGTTTATAAAGGATTTAACACAGAGCCTAAACTCTAGGCTTGCTAATACAGCCACCAATTACATTCGACACTAAGTGGCTTTAGAACAAGCTACTGGGTGTCTCTGTCTACACTTCTACACTTTAACAAAGGTGGTAGGAAGCAAAGAGTCTATTGATATAGAGGCTCAGGAACACATTCTGGATATAAAATTTCAGATGGGAGAAATGAGCTATGAGATTTTTGAGTAATGACATCGTCATTAATAACAGTGTCTTAAATTCTTAAGCATTGTCCAGGATTGGATTCAAAGAATCCTCACTGTGGATACAAAACCACACAAGCAGAGAAGTCATGTAAATGAAAATTTTAGCTCAACCCACACAACCTTCTATTTAAGCATGGTTCTAAGCATGCTGGGGAGAATACATCAGAACAAATTTTTTTTAAAAAAATTCTTTTTTGAGAAAAAATAGTGGGAACATTACAACAAATTCCAGCTTCCTGCCACTTATGGACAATTGCTGCTTCTTGACCACATGCCTTAGTATAGCTGTCAATCTTGGACATTGGACACCTTACACATTTTCCTTACACCCTATGAATGCAGGGACTTGAAGGCTGCTCAGGAATGGAGACAATACTCTTTTCTCCCAAGAGTAGAAACATCATACCCTGGGTGAAGGAACCCATGCCAAGGAAAATCTGCATCCCAACTTTCCTCCACGCCCTCTTGTTCTCTCTTTGAGCTTCATGAGGGCCTGGAGACACATGAAGCCTCCCCTTCTTCTTGGACCTCACTGTTTTCCATCATCTCCTGGCTGCAAGCACAGATAGTTCTCAGTTGTCTGAGGCTAGAAGGTGTTAGGGGAAATGATCAGCTCCAGTAATAACAAATATAAGAAAAGCCACAGCTGCTAAAGTCAGCTGAAGTCACCCTTTAGGGTTGCAGGCCTGGAAGCCACCTAAGCTCACTCAAGAATTCCTAGGCTCAGGAGGCCTAGCAGCTGCCAGAGCTAAAGTGGAGCTTTAGTGGGTATCATGGGAGAATGAAGCCACCTAAAGTCCTTCAACACAGCATCTCTACCAGACCACCCAGTCACCCTCACCAGTCCTACTCCACCGAAGCCTGGCAATATAGGTGAGAGATTTACCCACCTCCTTGAAGGGATTCGTACTCAAGGATAACAGCTGTAAGTACTTGGGCTTATTGTAACATTACTCTGATAACAATATCTGGGGCCTGGAAAAGATACGAGGACCCCAGTTTTATTCCCAACACCCACAACCATCTGTAACTCCAGCTTCAAGTTATCCAACACCTTCTTCTGGTCTCTATAGGCACTGCACTCACATGTACATGAAAACATACAGACATATATACACACGATAATAAAAATAATAAAATAAAGCATTAAGATATGACTATCATCCTACCAACTATTGCTTCCAAATGGTTGCATGATATCCATATTGTTTATATTGTCTTTTTATATCTTCTTCAGGTCCCAATCTTTTTTCCCTCCTTGTTACATTTAGAACAATACAACAGGTCTGTATTAGCTATTTCTATTGTTGTTACAGTAACTTCAGGAAGGAAGGTTTCCTTTCTGTTCACAGATGAAGGGTACCATCCATCATGGTTGGGAAGACATAAAGGCAGGACCATGAGATGGTGTCTCACAATATGTCCACAGTTGCAAAGCAGAGGGAGATGAACTCTGGTGCTCAGTTCACTTTCTCATTTGTACTCAGACTAGGGTACCAGCCTGTTGAATAATGCCGCCCACAGCTGCCATGGGTCTTTCTATCTCAGTTAGCTAAATCTAGAAACACCCTCTTCCCAGAGGTTTGCCTGTTCTGTGATTCTAGGTGCTATCAAGCTGAGGGTCAATATGAACCACTGCAGGGGCCAGGAGGTCCCAGGTCTATTCTTGCTTTTTGCTTTTATAACTGGTACATCTTGGATTACTAAGTCAGGGATGTCCCTGTGTCCTGATGCTGGGGTCTATGGAACAGCTACTCTGTGCGTTTCATGAATATCTGCCCTTCAGGGAGGGATACATGAAGGTTCAGGAAAGATTCCTGTCTATGTTCCAGATCACAACGGGTGTGCTCATCACAGCTTCCTCCATTCACCACATCACTCATCCATTCGTCAACTGTGGGGCGTCCTCTCAACTTCAATGCCTCCGTATCCCCTTGAGAGCAGAGCAAGCTCTCTATATGGCTTAGCCACTGGGCAGTTCTCTCCTTCCAATGTGAGTCCTAGGGATCAGTCTCAGGTCATCGAGCTAGGCAGCAGCCCGATCAGTATCCACCGAGTCATCCCATGGGCCCCGCTGATCTGTTTTCATCACTGCACCTGTCCTTTACTGCCTGGATGCCCCTGACTGACTAGCCCTCACCTCACACCCATTTGGTCCATGAAGATGGGACCTATTTTTTTGTTTTGTTGTTGGGTTCAGCATCATTCTCAGATCCCTAACACTGTAGCTGGTCATTCTCCGGGAACAATGTGAAGAATGTGATGGCTGAATGTGACTTTGACCCATTTACTTATGTCCTTGACCCTCACACCCAAGACTTCCTGTCTTAAAAAATGCTTCATTTAAAAAGGGGGACCTCAAAAATCCCTCTACTTTATCTTCTTGGTGAGGGTCCTCCCCCTCCTCTGAAACTTTCATTAATTGAACTATTCCTCCCTTCCTTCCTGTCTCTCCCCCTTCTCTCCCTCCAAGCCCCATACACACAGGTGTTTTTCTCCTCAACCCTAACACCTAGTTTCCATCCTGCTTGCTTCTTCAACTCCAATTTTCTCTCAGATCCCCAATTTCCAAGGCTCTGCTGTAACAACTCTGGCTTTGACTTTGTAAATATTTTATCTACCTTTTATATTTGCATTCCTTGCTCGTGCCATCGGTACCTCCCTCCAAATATCTCCTTCTATTTTCTTCCACAGTAAATGTTTTGTCTTATTTACAGTCAGGCTGACCTCAACTCATTAGGTTCAAGTACCCTCCCTCCCTTGACCAAATACAAACTCAGCAGAATTACCCATGCCGTCCATTGAGTCTAATGTACAAACACAGGCTAGTGAATCACCGGTGTGTGATTCCCAGAGATCCACATCCTCAGAGAATGAGGACATCTTGTCCTGGGGAGTACCAACACTCTCTTCTAACGCTGAGGCAGTGACAGATCAGAAGTGACCCACAGCTGCCCACCTTCCTTCTGGTATTGTCAACATCAGAACCACCCATCCTGTCCTTGGGGACTATAAACTTAATTACAAATAGAGAAACACCTTCAAGATGCTTCTGAGAATGTGTTGAGAAAGAGCTTATTGTGGGTTCAAATTAAGTTTCTGATGCCATAAGCTACATGCAACTTGAACAAGTTCCTGAACTGAAGTGAAATGTAGCATTGCTCTCTGTGGATAGGAAAAAAGAACAGCACTTGACTCATACAGCTGTGGAAATAGCATGTCAGATTATGCAAGAGAGACGCTTAAGCCAGCACCCCCCACATAGTAAAGCTGTTATCACCATGGTGACCCATATCACCGTCTTCCTACTGTCAACTCCATCTTCTTTCAGGTATAATTCCATTAAGAGAATAAAACATGGCCAGAGGCAATATTCATTGGTAGAGCAGTTGGCTAATGTGCACAGGACTGTGAGTCCCATGCCCAGCCCCACAATAATAATAATATGATGATGATGACGATGACGACAATAAACAACTCAACCCTTTGCTGTGCTGCTGTGCTCCCTCCCCTGCCCTTGGGTGTGGGTAACTGGAAAAAGGCAAGAGAAATCAGCAGGAGGGTGGAGTGAAGGGACAGCTCCATCCCTCTCTGTCACAGAGGAGAACCAAGACTGAATAATACATTCAATGAGTTACTTAATTAACTGGGTGAAGGTGACGCAGAGGTAGCTGGGTAAAATAATGAGATGTCAAAGCAGAGAAGCTTAGAGCAAGGCAGGATTTGAAAACCTTCCTGTCAGAAGCCACGGGATTTTTCAGGCAGATGACACCAAGGGGTTTAATCTTCCCATTTTTGTCCTCCTGGAAGAAATGGTCTTAGGTAAAATATATATTCATATATTTTTATACATATATGTATATATGAATATGAAAAACTACAGAAATAAGGCCAAATGTAAAATTAGCATTTGTGCAGGAGAGGTCATTAAAATGCGTTAGTCCAGGTCTTTTATAACATTAAGCTACTACAAAAATGAGACAAATCAAAACTAAAAAAATATAAATAAATAAAAAATTCTGGTTAAAAGGATCTTAAATGGGGAGGCTGCTGCTAATGGCATGGCCATCTCAGAAGGACTAATTAGGCTGAAATAAATGTGGTTCAGCAGGGAGGAATATTCTGTGATCCACCTAAATGTCAAATGGCTGACCACCCAACTCACCCGCCGTTAATTAAAGTCTAGTTGTCACTCCTAGTTAAGAGGCTGTGAGCATCTCCTTCTGTCTTCTTTCTCAGGACATTTCAGCCATGCGCGCTCTCCCCACCCTCAATGATCCTGCCAATTAATGCTGATTTTTTTTAATCTACATGTTTTGGGGGTCGAAACGAAAGCACAACCTGTGGTTTAAATGAAGACAGTCCATCCCACCATAAGTATTTGTGACATTAATGAGTCTTTGAACAATAAATTCTAAATCAGGCTGACTTTCAGGGACTGGAGCTGTTGGGAGAGTCTGGGTAAAAATAGTCGTTAAACATCCTCAATTAGGTGAATAACACGGTGTTCTTTCCCCTCGTCACAGATAGAACATCTGTGCGGGCTCGCAGACCTTAGACACACGTGTTCTTTTTGAATACCATGCCAATAGGATCAGGTTATCTCTTCACTGGGTCTGTTCTTAAGCAAACAGAGTACTTTCCCTACAGCTCAGGTGTTGCACCATCTATGTATCCACTACCCTCTTCTCTATCCATCATAAATGGTGCACATATATATTATGTATGTAAAATCACATCTTACTTGGAGCTAATTCTGAAATTAAAAGTTTTATGTGGAGGTCCAGCTTCTAATACACACACGATGGATGCCTCCACTCTGGGGAGTAACCATTCTAGGCCTGCCCTAAGCTAACTGTCATACAGACAGCAAACCTCATCATTTTGTCCCCTAAGGTTTATGTTTCAATATAGATAAATTTTACTTCCAACAACAAAAAGTCTGTGTATGGCTATGGGCTCCATTCATGATCTACAGCTCTGTGAAGGCTGGGGACAGCTCATGATTTTTTAAATACATTTTTTAAAAATAAAAGTACAGACTAACACAGGAAGAGACTGATAAACAAATGAAAAATCTAATAAAAGTATTCATGTATTTGCTGGAGATGCAGCTTACAGGAGGATGATTGCATAACAAGCATAAATTCTGAGGTTCAGTCCCCAGGACCACAAGTGATGATGCACACCTGTCGTGCCAGTATAAAAGAGGTGGAAACAGGAGGACCATGAGGTCAAGAAGGGCCTGAGCTATATGGGGAATCTGAAGCCAACTAGGTTTTATTTGAATTCCTGTCTCAAAATAAAACATATATGTACACACACACACATACATGCACATGCGCACACACACACGCATCAATCAACCAATTGGTACAATCGATAAGAATAAAGCCTTACTTCTGCTATCGCAATACACTCAGGTTATAGGAGAAAATCAGTGCTTGTCAACCAACAAACTATGCATGGACAGGCTACAAAAGTTTGAACATGGAGAAAATGCAATGCATTTACAACCAAGTACAAATTCCTAAGATCCTATTGTCTGGGGCACAGAGTGAGCACAGAGACCTGCACACATGCAGTAGGAGAGGAAACTAATCTCAGAAGACATTTCCTTTCCTAGGAGGCGGGGCAGGCAGCCTGTAAAGCAGCAAGGAGATTTGGCCAAGTTCACACACATTTATGTTCAGTGACCCGCAGATGCCTGTATGCACCCAGAGACCCGCTCATTGCCATTGCAACCATGCCATTACTGCCGTTGACTTGTTTAGTGCTGCTGAGAACCAGCTTTGCAGGGGAAGTGACAATGGATGACCCCATTAAAGTAGGATTACTTTTAAGGTGGTTGGTTGTTATGGGGTGTCTAGGTGCCTTCAGGGCATTCCTTTTCAATACACATAGCTGTTGGGTTTTGTCCAAGCTTATCCTTGCCTTTTGAAGCCTATATTATGAGCTTTCAAATGCTGGCTTTTGCTTCATCCCTTACCGAATCTTCATCCTCCCTCTGGTCTTGTGGGACTGTAGACACTGCTCAGGTTTACATCTTTGCCTTTTTAAACATGTTATTCGTTCATGTGGAGATGGGTTTCATGCATCATAGGTCACAATCCAAAAGACTTCAATTCCATCTCACCACCCCAAATGCTTCCCTCAACCATTGCCTGCAGACTTACCATAAGCTTTTACCATGTTAGGGGTTTAGGTTTTTTTGTTTTTGTTTTGGAGACTCTGAAAGTCAAAGGTAAGGCTTTGCTTGTACTAGGCATGCATTCAGCAACCGAGCTAGATCATCAGCCAATGAGTGGTTAATTCTTATTTGAACTTGTTTTTTTTTTTTTTTGGTTTTTTGAGACAGGGTTTCTCTGTGGTTTTGGAGCCTGTCCTGGAACAAGCTCTTGTAGCCCAGGCTGGTCTCGAACTCACAGAGATCCGCCTGCCTCTGCCTCCCGAGTGCTGGGATTAAAGGCGTGCGCCACCACCGCCCGGCTTTATTTGAACTTGTTTAGTTCAAATGCTTCCATCACCCCAACCCTATCACAAGGCTGTTCCAGTCACATGACATGAATTCTCTCCCCTCTCCTCTCTCTCCATTCCTAATCTCACCAAAGGAAGTCAAGTCCTGGGAGAGATAAGCACACTAGAAAAGTATTCTCTGTTCCTACTTTTTTTCTGTGTGTGTCTTTATATGAGAGTATATTCGCGTGGCATGTGTACATATTCCCACGTGTACAAGTGTGTGGATGCCTATGTGTAGAGGCCTGGCCAGCATTGAATGTCATCTGACATTTCCCATCTTTTTTTGTCATTGTTCTCTACAATTTTCCCTCAAATCATTGTAAGTTTTGTTTGTAACTCACAACCAACTACTTTTTAGCACTATTTTTGAGACAGGGTCCTTTGTTGTACCTGGAACTCACTAGCTCAGCAAGGCTGGCTGACCCATGAATTCCAGGGCTTCGTCTGTTTCTCCTTTCCAGGAGGGTTACATACATGCGCCAACCTGCCCAAATGATGTGAGTTCTAGAATACGAACTCGATCTTCATGTTCACAGCAAGCCCTTTACAGAGCAAGCCTCCCACCACCAGCTCCTGTCCACATAGCTCAAAATTAAATGAGAACTCTTAGGGAGGCATCAAAATAGAATCAGTCTTGCAGAATGTAAGCACCCAGGCTGGCGAAACCCACTCTCCCACCTCTCTGGTCACCTCTCTGCTTTCTGGAGTGACTCAGGCCTTGGTACACTCAAATGATACCCAGGAAACATCTACTAAACAGGATGCAAAACTTGGGGAATGAAACATTCCATTTCAACTCATACCAGGAGGTCAAAAGCACCCAACTACTATGCAGTTTACAAACAACTCCTCCAAACAAAGCCCCACACACGTGTAGACCTTGCTGAGATGTTGGAATGAAGCTAAGAGATGCACGTTGGGATGACTTCAGAGCCAGGCAACACTATAATCAACAACTGAATTTCCTGAAGCTCTTTCTTTATTCCCATAATTTGATTGCACATAAATCAATTTTGATTAGACTCAAAAATTACTGAACATACACCTCAATGAGCTGTCAAGTATTATCTGATAACGCAAACTTTACAGGGGATCAGAGTTAATTTCTACCTAGAGCCAATGTTCGAATCCCCAACAACAATGGCAGACATCATTAAATGCCGCAAATGGAGAAACATAATTAAATTAGCTGATAATCATCATTCTCCTTCCAGAGAGGCTCCAATTTAATGCACTTGCAAATGTAATGAGGCTCGCCAGATTGAATAATATGGTGGAAATAACAGAAACAAGATTACATTAATTGAAAGAGATACTGATAAGGCAGGTTGTTCTGCAAATTTGGAGGGGGTGAAAGACCACATAGTTTTGAAAACTCATGATGAAGCTGGTGTCCATCATAGTTAGAGAGATTTTATAAAATATTATAAAAGGAAAAGAGTAAGAAGTAGAGGAGGCGGAGGAAAGAGGAAATAGAGACTAGTTTAGGGCAATAGAAGGAAACAGGAGAAAGAAAGAGAGAAGTCAGAAGAATTGGGGGATAAAGAAAAAGGAAGAGGAGGAGGAAGGGGAGAAAGGAGGACAGGAGAGAGCAAGTGAATAAGAGAGAGTAAAAGCAAGAGTATTCTCTGCAAGTTTCGCCCCAAGTACCTACTGTCACTATCCTGTTTTATGCTTGGAGATCCAACCACAAACCACCTCATACTCAGTAGATCCACCTGCTACCCAAGTGTTCATTGCACTGCAGGTAGGTTTTCTCAGCCTCTGAGGTTGCAGAAATGAGGGGGGGAAAAGGGATAATTTCCAGGAATGTCTGATCTTAATTGACTTTGACTCTCAGACCTCTTACCTTTTCATTTAGCATAACCATTATTAGAACCATAGTGGTTCAAGTGTTTGCTGGTTGTTCTGCTCACCACGCTCCACTAGAATGGAACTTCTATGAGGACAAAGCAAGTCTGTTCCGACTTGGAGAGCTGTCATATTTAGTGCATATTTGTTAAACATCTGCTGAATAAACAGAAAATGGCTGAAAATGCCTTCTGGAATTTGAGATAGGGTTATTGGAAGGAGAACACAACTTTCTTCTACTATCTTGTGATGGAGGGGGGTCATCTTTCTATCTGTTGTTTCATTGGTTAAGTAATAAAGATACTGCTTGGCCTCTGATAGGGTAGATATTAGATAGGCGGAGTAAACAGAACAGAATGCTGGGAGAAAAAATCTGAGTCAGGGAGTCGCCATGATTCTCCCACTCCAGACAGACGCAGGTTAAGATCTTCCCTGGTAAGCCACCTCGTGGGCTACACAGATTATTAGAAATGGGCTAGTCCAGGTGTCAGAGTTAGCCAAGAAAAGGCTAGATATAATGGGCCAAGCAGTAGTTAAAAGAATACAGTTTCCGTGTAATTATTTCAGGTACAAAGCTAGCCGTGCGGGCGGCCGGGTGGCGGAACATAGCCAGCCACCCATATTACAGCAATCTTGCTCTTCAGGCACATCTAGACTCCAAGAAATGACCCCAGACTCACCAAATTCAATGTGCCAATTAATTCCTTTCAAACCCAGCAGCTTCTTTCAAAAAGCATCTGGAAGAGCTGCCAAAGATGAGGACCTAAGTTCCGAGCCTCAAAACCAACAGGGAGCCATATGCAATAGCACACAGCCCTAAGCACAATTCTCCTACAAAATGAGAGGTAGAGACAGAAGAGCCCTAGATGTTTGTCAGGCAGCTGGTTGAGAACATACAGCAGTGAACTAGAGACCCTATCTCAAATAAGGTGCAAGGTACAAACAACACCTGAGGTTGACCTCTGACCTTCACTTGGAAGCTGTGGTAAGCATATACATACACTCACACACATATTATGCACACAACATGAACACATGCACAGATGGGAAAGAAACTTCACTAGGGGGCAGTATGCTTGCAAACTTGCCTGCAGAAGAAAGTGTTTTCCTACAAACCTTCCCTCATTCCCTGCCATGAACGGCAGGGGACATAACTGACACGGCCAAATACAACTGAGCATGACCCCTTGCATGGAGACAGGCCAATCTGCGAGACCAAAGACTCATTATCACAGACCCCGGAATTTTAGTTTTTGCACTGACTGTGTTAGGGACAGAGTCTCACTCCTGAAGGCAGAAGGAGATACGAGATATCTGAAGTTCCCTGGCCAGCTCGCCCATGCCATTCGTCTATAGCTATCCCCATGTGTGCATGTTAAGTGGCCAGAAAGTATTTTAATTGGAATGCAACCAAGCCTCCCGGGGCTCTTTCCTGTCACTGCCCATGGATCTCTCCAAGTCCAGAGAAAAGAAGCAAGCCTTTCTCAGCTTAGGACTCTGCACTCTAAATTATCCTCTGGCATCCTGGGTTGCACTCAACCCAGACAGCTTCCTTCTTGCTGAAGGTTGTGTTCAGTGTTCCTCCTCACAGAGGATGAAAGCAGCTGCATGGCGCTAGTCGCCTCATCGCCACTTAATCCAGACACAGTGGCATGCCTGATCACAGAGTGTGGACGAAAAAGACAACAGTTCTGGGAGTCGCCCAGAGGCATCTGGGCAAACCAGTTTGCTGTGTGAAAAGCTTTGATTTGACGGCTACAGTTGCCTTTAGCTATCTTCAGATGGCCACAGCCTTCCACAGCCTTGCCCTCTCATCTGACCTTGCAAGGTCTCTTATCCTAACACTAACATCTACCAACACCCTCAAGGCAGGTGTAGGTGCTTCAGATCCCACATAAAGACCATGGGGCTACAAAAGTGATCAATACACGTTTTCTGTGAAGGACCAGAGAACCTTTATCTTCCAAGTCAGAATGTGTGGTCCCTGGTGCAAAAGGCAACAGTGCTGCCATAGCAACAAAGCAACTACAAACAATGTAAACAAATGACCATGGCTATGTGCCAATGAAACCTAATTTACATCAGCAGTCATAGGCCAGAGACAGTCCCAGGTATGCAGTCTAATTTGCCTGGTGTACAGTCAACACAACATCAGTCAGAAGGCTCTGCTTCCAGCAAAGTGTCGCAAATGTTGCTGGGTTAATATTGATCATAATTTCTCCCCAATAGCAAGAAATTGAGGAAAATCCATTAGTTATGGTTAATTGTTGAGGTTGTTATGTGGAATTTATCTTTAGATGCCTTGATATGACTCAGATGTTGGAAAAAGTACTCAAATATTGGATCTCCTATTTTTTTTTAATCAGACAGCATCGTATTTCCCAGTTTCCTTTGTTTACAGTTGTGCTACATTTCCCAGAATTCTGTAGATACAGGTTTGTCTGTATGATTGGTTCTCAACAATGAAATGTGAATGAAGACATTGCATGTGCCCTCTTCTTCCTGTTGGGTGCAGGTCACAAAATGGTTGATAACAACAATGCAATGGTAATGATAAAGATGTGTTGGGATGATGGTGATGGTGGCTGTGGTGATGGTGGGCATGCTGATTGTGCTAATGACAATTTACATTGGCAATAATCATGGTGGAGATGAAGGATAGTGGTGGAAGTGGTGCTATAGTTATGATGGTGTCAAGGGTGGGCAGATAGTGATGGTGGTGACTGTAGTGATGATGGTGTAGTACTTGTAGTGATGATCATTGTAGGAATGGTGGTGGATGATAATGACAGTGATGATGGTGATGAAGATGCTGCTGCTGCTGCTGCCATTGGTGGGGGTAGTAGGGGTAGTGATGGTGGAGAAGGTGGTGGAGTAGGAGGTGGTGGTGGTGGTGGAGGTGGTGATGGTGGTGGTGGAGATGGTGGTGGAGATGGTAGTGGTGGTATAGAGGTGGTGGAAGTTGTGGAGGTGGTGGTGGAGGTGGTGGCTATGGTGAAGATGGTAGTGGTGATGGTAATAGTGGAGGTGGTGGAGGAGGAGGTGATGCTTGTAGAGGAGAAGGTGGTGGTGGTAGAGGTGGTGGAAGTGGTGGTGATGATAGTGGAGGTGGTGAAGTAGGAGGTGATGCTGGTGGAGGAGATGGTGCTGGAGGTGTGGTGATAGTGGTAGAGGAGGAGGTGGTATGGTGGCGATGACAATGATGATATGATGTGGGCATGTTAGTGATGGTTGTTGTTGGTAACTGAAATAAAAATATTTACTTGATGATAGTAATAGTGGTGATGATAATGGTGGTGACATTTATGAGGCTAAAGAAAACTTACCTAAATTGAGGAGAACTCTGTCCCTGACATAACAGTAATAAAAACCTGGTGTGGCAAGTCCTTTTGTATAATGGTTGTTTTTATTGGTTAATGAATAAAGAAACTGCTTTGGCCTGTGATAGGGCAGAATAGAGCTAGGTGGGAAAACTAAACTGAATGTTGGGAAAAATTAGGTGGAGTCCGAGAGAAGCCACGTAGTTACCATGAGAGACAGATGCACCAGAACCTTGCTAGTAAGCCACAGCCACATGGTGATGTACAGATTAATAGAAATGGGTTAATCAAAGATATAAGAGCTACCAAGTAATATGCTTAAGTGACTGACCAAGCAATGATTTTAAATACTATAGTTTTTGTGTTGTTATTTTAGTTCTGGGAGGCCAGGAACAAACAAGCAGCATCTCCCGAAAGAAACCAGCCACTAATCTCTATTTAACTGGGTGTCAAAGGGTTGGAAACATAAGAACACACAAAATTATAAAAAACTGTGTCTGTGAAAAGATACCGACAATGCTCACAAAAGCACCAGACTCAGGGCTGGAGAAGTTCTGTCTTGATCTGGTTCATAACCTGCCCTATGAAGACAGTCTAGGTACTGCCCTAGAGTCTACAGATAGAACCAGTACTAAAACTTAGCCAGGAAAGCTAGAATGTCAAGAGATTGCTCCAATGGAAGAATGGAAAAGGCTGGGCATAGGAATCACACATCACACACAGATTAGTGACTGAAGCAACTGAGTTCCAAGAGCCAAGACAACAGCATCTGTAGGGAGAGAATGTGACGGAGACTCTATCCTTCTTCTCTTAATGGCAAAGTTCATTTCTCTTGCCTATGTCAATAGATGGGAGCTAGAAACAGAATTTTTCCAAAAAGGGAAACTTGGGCGTTTGCATTAATTTTCCTATGTACAGTGTAAGGTTGCTTGGCAGAAAGCATCTGGGCATTTTCTATGAATGAGTTTATTTATTTTGGTGGGAAATGAGATTCTTTCCTATGGGCACGTTACTGGAAAGGAGCACTTCAAGGATGAATGTATCTCTGAGTAAGAAGCAGCAAACATTGCATTTACAGGGAAAACCAGGCACTGAAGAAACAACTATTATACAATCTGTAGTTCTTATCATGGGTTTTCATCAAGTCAAGGCACAACTGTCATTGAAAGCCAGCTAAGTGGCCCTTGTCTGAAGCCTGAGTCTCACAGATCACAGGCATCACAATGCTTAGTCCCCTGAATAAGCCTCTCTAAGAAGTACCACAAATAATTGGATTGTGTTATTGGGATCCAAGTATCTGTATTTTTTAGGTGTGAACAACCTCAAAGGTGCTGAAGACTTCATACTTAATCTATCGATTCAAATGCAAAATGATTAAGGAAATGTCTAACATCAGACTGATGTAATTAGCTTAGATGACATCAAAATGGAGTCAGGGGCCTCACCTGACTGGTGTCCTCACAGTAAAATGGCCTTGAGAAGACAGAGACTCGGGGAGAATGTAAGGCAAAAATGAAGTCAGATGTCCAGGATATATCTGTGTGCAAACAAACATCAAAGGTTGTGTCATGCCAGAAGAAGGTAGAAAAGAGGCTTGGGGAAGAAACGTCTTCATGGGAAATGGGGGAAAGAAAATATGCCATTGTTTTAAATCAATTTCTTTTATTCTAAACCAACTATCTTGTGGTATTTTCTTACAGCAGCCACAAGACATCAAGAAAGCACCTCATGTGATCAGCTCGGCTCATCTGGTCCTCATATGGTCCTCATTAATGTGTATCAGACCCATCTTGCCTCTCTCCACTGGAATTGGGAACATGCACTATCAGGTATATTTACACAGGCTCTGGAAATAGCATCTTGCCCACTGTGTTATTAAAGAACATCATTATCCACTTACCATCTGATTTCAAACATGAGATACACTATCCTCACCTTGATCATGCCACGCAAGGCACATGAACATCGTCATATAGTAGAACTTGGTTTGCATCTGATTATGTTGAAAACTATCTCACACTGCACAGCATGCTTTAAACACTCCATATTGTGTACACCAAACATGAGAACTGTTTAATACAGTTGCTACCATGTAGAAAACACAGTACTTGCCCATTTCTAGCTGCTTAAGCCAAGGCGGTCTCTCTCTCTCTCTCTCTTTCTCTCTCTCTCTCTCTGTGTGTGTGTCACAGACCGTCTCCCTTCTTGAGCATTCAAATCACTCACACTGCCTCTTCCCCAAGATGCTCCTTCTAGAGCATTCTTTTCCAAACTGAAGATCCTTTAGCAGAGATGACTACAATGCATGACAGAGAAGAGAAGCTCTTGATGGGAAAGCAGCTTGGATGCTGATGCTGACGGTTGCCTTGTGGAGGACCCCCACACACCACCCATCATTTGTGTACATCAAGACACACACACTGCCAGTGTGAAGAATTAGTCAGGCCTGACAGAACCCGTGCACTGGTATTCATCACGAAGATGCAAAGCATACACAGATGCAGAGGTCTGCACCTGCCTCCACTCTTTTGGCTCCTGATATTGCAAAAGGGGGCTTTGTCTAATTGGGTTCAGTAATCTTGGTCTTCGGCTTTGAGGAGACAGCCTCCTGGAACAAACACATATCTTAAACACCAGAAAACTGACTTCCCCAGCCTTAATAAGAGCTAACCATCCGATTTTAACTGTCCCGTAACCACAGCTTCAGCTGTGAGATAACGTATGGCTAACAATTACGAAAGTCTATGTTAATTAGACATTTGCCCATCCTCATATGTATGCATGCCATGTGCATCGACTTATGCATGCTATGCCTGTGTATTTAGTGTTCGGGGGAGTAGAAGCGCAGCTAATTCTATTAAATATGAAGAACTGGCTGGGGTGGGGGCTGATGTATAGTGCTTGTCTTGCATGCACAAAGTCTGAGTCCCACCCCTAACAGTGCAGAAGACTGGCACGGTGACACATACCTGTATTCCTAGTCCTCGGTGGGCGGGGGCAGGAGGATCAGAAGTTCAAAGGGCACCCTGGGATATATAAGATCCTGGGTAAAAATAACATTATCATAATAAAAATATCCAACAACTGCAGAACAGTGCATTAACTGCGGATAATTGACTCAAATGCTTGTGAGTGAACAAACGCATTATCTTGTTTTTATAAATGTATTTATTTGTGTGCAAATGCACATGTATACAGTTCTTGTGAACACATGTTCATAAGAACACATGTCTTAACACATGTTCACAGCTGATATCAGGATGATGATCTCAATTGCTTTTATATCTTACATTTTTTTTGTTTTTGCTTTTGATTTTTTTTGTTGCTATTGTTCTTGTTTTGATTTGAGACAGGGTCTCTAACTGAAGACAGAGCTCACCATTTTGGCTAGACTGACTGGTCCGCAAGTCACTGAAAACCTACAGGATCAGGTGATGCTCCACCCAGCCTTTTACTTAGGTGCTACGGGTCTGGGCTTAGATCCCCTGGGCTTGCACAGCAGGCTCTTTACCCACTGAGTCATCTCTTTAGCCACTCATTTGCTTGTGGCAACAGGAAGCCCAGAGGTTAAATACAAATCATTACAATTACAGGACCTGTTCTGAAGGAAATGTCTGATACTGAGCCTTAGAAAGGAAAATGCAATGAGCATGAAGCCTATTGGAGGATAGATGGTAAAGGGACTGGGCACAGTGCTGTCTGGATACCCACACCATGGAACATCATTCAGACTGGAAAAGAAGGGACCATCCCCCATAGCATAGATGGAGCTGGAGGACATCCTACAAGTGAAATAAACTGAAGAATACACTCCACAAGATAAATGAGGGGCATTTGGAACATAGATACACAGAGATGAGACTGGCAGGCTTGGGAAACTACAGGGACTAAGGAACAGTTTGGTGTTAGTCTAGTGTGCAAGTTGCCAACTTTTGGCCTGAAATTCTGTTGTTTGGAGCCTTGGAGAATGCAGAAATTATGACATGTTGTCAACAAATGCATGCAAAAACTGCTCACCTCATTTTGCATACAAGAAAACCAATGGGTCTAAAATTGGCCCCAGTCAGCCCACAGTCATTAAGACTCAGGCCAGTTATTCTTGTGGCCCCCATTCCTGGAAGAGTCACGTGATCCATGAGTGCCTTCACTTGTAAACCACTGCTTGCCCTCACACAACGGTGCCCAAAGTGATTGTTTTAAAATGACACACTTAACAGGCTGGCGGGATGGCTCAGGATGTAAGGGCGCTGGCTGCCAAGCCAGATGACCTGAATTCAGTCCTGAGAACTCACGTGGTTGAGGGAGAGAACTGACTCCAACTGGTTTGGACCCCCACACATGTCAGGGCACTCCTTCACCAGCACACGCAGAATCACCCACCTGAGCTCAAGGCAGACTGAGTGGTAAAGCAAAGTGAAAGAGGACAGTGGGTGTCGGGAAATTTCTCCTCTGTGTTTCTGGCATTTTCTAGACACATTCGCATTAAATCCATTCAAAATTCTAGACACTGAAGTCTGTTATCTGGCTGTGGGGGTGGGGTGGGGTGTCCAGGAGCAGGGTGCCATGGAGCTCAAGCTGTCCTGGGTTCATGATGATCCCCCTGCCTCAGCCTCCCAAGCACTGAGATTTCACTTACGCAGTACCTCAATTCATTTCGAAGATGATTGTTCAGCGTAGCGAGGGTAGAAACTGTGCCTCCTGGCAGTAGGCAGTCCTGGTGATCTGCTGCCAACTCTTGATGTAGAATATTTGTGCACAACAAAACTTTCAAAGCTGAATAAAGGCGCAGGTATCTGATGAAAACATTCTCTATTCTTGGATTGCCTATTAGCAGGGAGACAAGGTTATCCATACTTCTTGGTATTGCCAATAACTCTGGCATCATTTAACTATGTGTGAGAACCACAAAAAGCTGAGATAATTAGTCCTGTCCTTGAGTAGGCACACAGAGGGGCACAAACAAAGGGATGGGTGGAGATGGGGAGAAACAGAGGTAAACACAGGGAGGGGCATAGAAGTGCAAATGGGAAAACTGAGGCTGAACTATTCAGATTAGTGGATTTATAAACAGAAGGGCTTCTGGGGTGCCTAGCATCTAGATAGAGAGGAAGAGGGGGAGGTAAGAAGGAGACGGAGAGAGAGATGAAGAGGAACAGAGAGGAACAGAGAGGAACAGAGGAAGCAAAAGAGATTGCAAACACAGTACGAAATGGTCTGATCATTATAACACAAAATAAAACATTGTATTCTGATGCTTCATTTTTAAAAATTCTAAAAGACAAACTAGGATTTTTCTTTCTTTTTACCCCTAATATTCTAAATTAGGACATCTCTAGAAAATTCAAAATCATCCCTACATCTTTCTCTGGTTTCTGGACATCAGTAAGCAGATGACCAATTCTCCCAGGAACTCGTTAAAAAACGGAGACTCCTGAGTTCCCTTCTAGGCATTGCTACTGAGAAAGGTCTGGGAGATAATGAGCTGGAAACATTTAAGAATGTGTGGCTGGAGTCTGAGGCGTGGAACTGGGTCCACGAAGCTAAATCGTGCCTGGGTTAGCTGCCGCAGTTCTTGCTCTACAAGGACAAGAGCTCTCATTGCACCCCAGGAACGTGTGTAAAAAGCTAGGCGTGGTAGCCCACTGGTAATCCCACCACTGGGCAGTAGACAGGGAAAGCCAAAGCCTTCAGTTGTGTATCCACTGGTGACCCCACCAGGCTCCAACGAACATTTCCTCTGCTAGTTTATTTATGCCAACTTGATACAACTCTAGACATATTTAGGGAGAGGAACCCCAGCTGAGAAAATGCCACCACCAGATCACCTATAGGCAAGCCCGGGAAAATTTTTCTTAATTAGTCACTGATGTGGGAAGGTCCAGCTCACTGTGTGTGGTGTCACCCCTGGGCTGGTGGGTCCTCTGCTGTATAAGAGAACAAGCTAAGGAAGCCACAGGGAGCAAGCCAGGAAGCACTATTTTCCTATAGCCTCTGTTCACTTCCTGACTCCAGGTTTCTGCCTTGACTTTCTCCCAGAACTCCCTTCATGATGGACTACAATGGCAAACTGAAATAAGCTAATTTTAGTCATAGTCATATTCATCACAGCAATAGAAATCAAACTGAGACAGCCACAGTGCAGTGGCCTCCCTACAAGTGGATCACACAGCAAAAATGGAAGTCATGAGCCTGGGAAAAGGCAGCTGGGGAGGAAGGGACTCAATAGAGCTGGCTAGACAGAAAACACAGGTTGGTGAGATAGAATAACTAAAACACACTAAAGATGTGTATGTAACTACCAAAGAACTAAATTTTCAAAATGAAAAAAAATTCAAGTCTGTGAAGGTACAAGTACCCCCCCTCCGGGAGGGCCACTTGCTCCAGTGAGGTGAGAAACACAATGTTTACGGCCAAACTTTATGAACGGAACACCTGGCAAATGGAATTCGAGGGATATCTGTCAGCATCTATAAAACACCCAAACAGCAGGACCTGGAGTTGGAAGTGCAGCCAAGTTTCCAGATGTTAACCCTAAAACTAGACCTGTCTTCGCACCCAAACATTACAGCCCAGCTGTTCTCATCAGTAGGAGGAAGAGGATAGAATGCTGCTGTTCTTGTCCCTTGCACAGCCAGCTGAAACCTTGGCTGTCTGCCTTCCCCAAGAGCCTCACCTATGTTGATTCCCATCACCACCCATAGGGGATGTGTGCATTTTCTCTAGAGAGGGACCAGAACACTGTTTATCTGGGTTATTTGCTTTGGTCTGGTTCTGGGGCTCGAACCCAGGGCCCAGAGAACAATATCCAAATGTTCTACCATCTAGCCATAGACCAAGCCTAGCGCTGGGATTTTTAAGAGCTCTCTGGGTGATTCTGACATATGTAGATTTTATAATCTAGCTGCAAGAGCAAGAGTCCTAAATTCAGGTCTACACAGAATGTAGACACAGATCTTTTTTTTTTTTTTTTGCAAGACATGGTAGCCAGACTTCTTATCAACAGGCTAATTCAACATTCAAAACAGAGCTATTGTATAAGAGTCTATTTGGGTGGGGGAAGTGAAGTTCTTATGACATGTGCTTCATTCCCATTGGCCACCCTCCCTCTTAAGCCATTTATTACACTAGGGTCATGCTTCTAGGTCTCTAGATCCATCCTTTGTACATCCTGCCCTTAATCAACGACAAGATTCAGACCCGTCTCACAGCCCCTTTTTAGAGTAGGGAAAGAATGATTCAAAGAGTATGCCGTGGTGACAGTGGTTTCCCATGTGCAACTCTATATTGTGTTACTTATTTTGGTTGCTTCTAGGATAGAGGAAATGACATGATGCCGATGAGAGAACACTAGCAGAAATTAATGGAATCACTATTCTTTTGTAATCTCTGCCATTGATAAAACGTTTTGGTGAGCACTCTGTCTACCCTAGGCTGTGAGGATTCCCAGTCTCCAGCCGTGCATTGTTGCCTACCCATTAAAGGGCTTCAGGAAGGAGTCTTCATTGCTCATGAGAAAAAATGGTTTTTTCTTGCTTTTTTATAAGACTCAACCAAAGCAGCAGAAAGTCACAAAAGGGATGAAGCCAGGACTGGAGTAGCAGTCCAGTTGATGAGGTACTTGGCTCACAAGCATGTGGACCTGAGTTCAACCCCCATAACCCACATAAAAAGATGGGCAGGTGGCTACATCCTAGAATGCAAGTGTTAAGGAGATAGAGAAAGGATCCTGGGGACTCACTGGCTAAGCCCAACCACACTTGCATAATGTGGGAACTTCAGCTATCAGTTAGAGAAACTATCACAGAACTCATGGTAGATGGTACTTAAAGAATAATACCCGAAGTTGATCTCTGATTGCTTCATGCATTCACACCACAGGAGTATGCACACACACACACACACACACACACACACACACACACACGTACATGTACATATACAGACACAAACATTCAAATACCATACATACACATATGCACACACACAGGTACACTCACATGTGCATGCATATACACACAGGCATACAGGTATACACATATGTAGTATGCATGTGTATACACAGAGAAGCACATAATACATACATGCAAACACATGCACACACACCACATACACACACTCATTCAGAAACACTGCACAAATAAACACAATTGCTCACACACATGTGTGTGCGCATGCATACATACACACAGACACACAAGGACAGAGTCCTGATTAGTGCAGAAGGATTGCATTTTCAAATCCAGATACAGTTGACACATGAGCATATGAGCATCTGCACTTCAGTGGATACTAAGACGCCTTGCATGAAAACCTTATGGAAGCAGGCAGAAGGGGACTCTCCAAGGCTCCCACATCCAGCAATGGTCAGCACCCTGTCCTGCAGTGGGCTCTCTGAGGCAGTAGCATGAAATCCTGAGGTTAGCACTGGGATTGAGCACATATTGATCCCTCTGCCTTCTAACCAGAGGACTGAGCAGAGTCCTAAGGCAGGGCTGTATCTTCTGTTCAAATCTGCTTTGCTTTGTACTTATAAGCAACTCGTGACAACAGCATCAGGAAATGAAAAGTCAAACACAGACATATTAGACTTTGTCACACGTAGACACAATTGTGTACCCAAAGACTCCATCAAAAGCCTCCTTCAGAACAGGGGCTTATATTTATAAGTCAGTGTATGAAACACCTGATATATTAAATGATATCCAGAATATAGAAAGATCTCCTAAAACCCAACAACCAACAATACAATTGGAAATAGACAAAGAATCCAAACACTAATTTCTCTACAGAAGATATGAAAATTAAGCTGGGATGGGGCACATGCAGTACAGTGCTTAAATAGTAGGCATGAAGTTTTGGGCTCAGTCCTCAGCGATACATAAAGCTGATTGTAGGGGTGCATGTCTCTAGTGTTGGGTCTAGGAAAGAGGAGGAGAAGGAGTTCAAAGCCATGCTAAGCTACATAAAGACTCGAAGGCTAGCCTAGGGTACACAAGACCCTTAAAGGAAAATAAATACAAGATGAGGAGCGAAGAGAAGGAAGGTAAAGGGAAGGCGAGGAGAGAAGGACTAGAAATCTGGAAGAGAGGAAAAATGGGGGTGATAGAGAAGAGTGAGGCATAGTGGAGGGAAAGGGAGGACAAAAGGGGGGTGCACATATAGCCAAAGAACACATTAGGAAATGAACAGCGAAGAGAAAGAGATGGAATCCGTTCCTTCTTATGCCGAGCTTAGTCATTCTCTCCCTTCTTTGATCCCCTGGCCAGCATGGAGGTGAGTTAATGGCAGTGTTACGGTTGGGGGACCACTGTTATGTAAGACTCCTACTGTCTTCCCCTCCCCCCTTTCAGCATCCTTCTATGTGCTCTAGGACAGATGTGGGAAGAACACAGATTTGTTTGTTTAGGTTAAATCCAGCCCTTCCCCCTTGCTGATTCTTGTATCTGTGAATAATGTATCTGGGGAGATGAGACCATGAGCCTGCTCTTGTCTCTCTGCACAGCTGAGGTCCAGAGTGACCTTTCTCTAAGGCCAGGGACAGGAGGGAAGACAGAAAGAATGTACTGCCTCTAGCTGGAGCTGACTTCAGGGACAAGTGTGGCCAGCAGACCATGACTCTATCTGCATTACTCTGTGTATTTAGAGATCTTTAAGGGTTCTATAGAAGTCAAAGGTCAAGGTTGCCTTCTGGTTCCCCTGGAGTTGAGCTGTGCTGTTGTCATGGTTTGTTTTAACTGCCAACTTGACACAATTTAGAACCATCTTTGTAGAAAGTGTCAGTGAGGTATTACCCAGGTCAGGTTGGTCTGTGAGGGGTTTTCCAAAGTTGGCACAACTAAGGTGAGAAGAATGGATTACATCATTTCATGGGCTGGGCTATGAACTGCGTGAGGGTGAAATATAAATGGCTGAGAACTAAGTACACATGAGTTCATTCGGTTTCCTTTGCTCTTGCCTGTGGATGTGTGTGACTGGCTGCTTCATGCTCTGCCTTGACTTCCCCACAGTGACAGACTGCACCCCAAAACTGAAACATAGAGCAAAACCTTTCTCCTTTAACTCGCTCTTTATCAGTTTTTGTTTCTTTATCATGTTTTAATCACAGCGACAGAAATGAAATTCAGGTACCTTCAAAACAACTCAACCTAAATAATGACCAAGAGAATAAGAAAGGCTCCCCCAAACTCCCTGGACACGGCGGCCAAGGCTCCCCCAAA
>JABTXL010008669.1:5329319-5345742 GCA_025134845.1 Neodon shergylaensis
TGGACACGGCGGCCAAGGCTCCCCCAAACTCCCTGGACACGGCGGCCCTTGAAGAGCTTAAAAGCTGCACACTTATCTCTTGGGTTAGAGCCCAAGCTGGAATCGCACACTGGCTCAATTAGTCTCTCGGCAAAAAGAAAAGATTTCTATTTCATGATCTTAAAAAAATAAACCCAAATTGGATATCTAATTCCTTTCTATTCTTCAATTTAAAACACAAAAGCGTTAGAATTGGGTGAAAGGGTTATTTAAATCCCTAAGCCATTGCTACTCTGTGATTTCTGCTTTGACACAAAGTTTCGAAGGGTTTTTTTCCTCTCTTTTCTTCAGTGCCCTTCTGCAGGAGCCGGCAGAGCTCTGGCTATAATCATTTAAGGGGCTGTTTTCCTCAGTCTTGGATTCAGGACGTGGCGTGAGCGACTTTGTTTAGTCGTATTAGCAGGGTTTTACAGATCCGATTCCCCAGTTAATATCCCCAGGTATAATTCACAGGGGCAGCAGTTTAGTGCCTTTTAAAGAATTTTTCTCTCTCCTTCTTATGTTGCCTATGCCCTTGATCCACATAAAAGAATATAATGCTTGCTCTTATATTGTGTGTCCAAGAGGACAAACGCTTCAAAACAAGGATGTTTGCTAAGCACGCTGTCTGGAAACTTGTAATTCAGCCAGACTGAGATATTTAGGTGGATTCAGATTTATCCCCTTCGTTGTTTCAGTCTGCTTCCCCAGAACTGATGACAGGTTTAGAAGTCATATTAGCTGTCCTTTGAAGTAAATTACATCTTGTAATCACGGCACCGTTCATCGCTGGCCAGAGCAGTTATCAGCTGAAGGAAATAAAGGGTTTGGAGACTGTGCTATCTGTTTCCTTTCAGAAAGCCAGAAGTCCTCTATCAACACAAGGGTGCGGAATGAGAGGGCGTCTTTTGAACGCTATAATAAGACATGATTGTAACAGCACATGGGAGGGCTGCTGTGAGCCCGTCTGGCAGCCAGGGGTTCGGCAGGAACAGGGTGCAGCAGGCAATGGGGTGGGTGGAGTTGGAGGAGGGTCAGGGAGCAAGGAGGGAAACAGAAGCCCCAAGGTTCTGTCTGGCAGATGTCATGTTGGCATGCACATGTGTGTATGTATGTGTGTGCATATATGTACACGTGTGTGTGTCTATGAGTGTGTGTGTATGTATAGACCAGAAGACCAACCTCAGGTGCCTGTCACCTTTTCAAAAAGGTTCTCTTATTAGTTGGAGCTTGCCAAGTAAGCTAGGCCAGCTGGCCCAGAAACTCCAGGGATCCTCCTGTCTCTTCCTCTCACACATGGATTTCAAGCCCTCACCAACTGACACTGTTGTTTTAAACAAGGCTTCTGGTGATGGAATTTAGGTCCTTCTACTTCAATAGCAAGCACTTCTCAGACGGAGACATCTGCCCAGCCATAGTACCACTCATTTTAAGATAAAATTTGAAAGGGGGAAAAATAGAGACCATTTCCTAAACATTTAGTTGTTGGATCATTTAAGAGCTAAGAAAACCAAGACTGTAGTCTCAGTTCCCACAATGCACATTCTCTCTCTCTCTCTCTCTCTCTCTCTCTCTCTCTCTCTCTCTCTCACACACACACACAATAAAAAAATAAAATAAAATATTTTAACCAAAAAAGAAAAAGGATGCCAGAAAGACAGTGAATAAATTCCCAGCATCCTTATTAAACTATTCCATTAACCCTGTACTATGTGATGATGCTGTGGCCCCTAGGCTTCCAGGGGAAGATATGCTGCAATAAAATATCTGTGCATTTATGTGATGCGAATTCTGCTCAGGAGTGTTCTTGGATCACCAAGTTCAGTATCATGGCATGTCACTTCAGAACGCAACTGAAAGAGCCCAACACTGCACGCCCTTGCTAATTTCACTTGCAAAGAATAGACCTAAATGGTGCATGCAGCTTAATAATACATTCTTATCCAGCTTGGGAGAGGCCGAGTGCAGCTGAGATTTGTACCTCCAGACCCTGCTCTTAATCACCCTGCCACACGGTCGCTAAATAGAACTCCCGAGAATGGTCAGAAGATAGAGCCTAAGTGTGTCTGTTTACAAAGGAAAAATCTAAGCCCAAATAGGTGGGGCCCACTGGGGTTACTAGACTGCGAACTTGTCCCTTCCCACTTGTGAGACACACCCAAGTTCTTAGACATGCCACTTGGCTTGTTTTTGTGATTCCTATTATTCTGAGTTGCACAGGGTGTGTAAGGTGGGTTCTACCTCATGGACAGAAGTGGCCTGGGGCCAGGAGATACTGGCATGCCCTTCACCAGCTTCCAGTTGTTGATACCAAATTCAGTCTCTATGAGATGGCTATTGCCACTCCATGCAAGTTTCAGAACTCAACCATGAGAGAACTCTAAGACTGCATCATGAAAATATTTAAGTCACAGAAGCTCACTTTACTTAAATTTGATGTGAAGTAACAGTATGGTCGCTATCGACACCCATGTTCCCCTAATGCCCAGGAACACGTGTGATGTGTGCAGTAAAGGTGTTTGCCTGCAGGAAGTCAAATTGAAGTCCATAGAGAACACCAAAAGCTCACGTCAGATTATGTGAAGAACACCCAGGGCCACCCCCATTTTGCTTCCTAGAGAGAGCAAGTCTTTCAGTGTTGAGGTCGGTGTTAGCCAGTTCTCACCTGATAGCCAATAAATAAGTGAAACACAATCATGTTTTATGGCTTAACTCTTGTTTTTTTAATGCCTTTTATTTTTATTTATTTCTTTTGTTACTAAATATTATTAAAAACCATGACTTGTAATGATTTATATATGTACATTTATATTTACACATGTGCATTATATATACACATACATTGATTACATAATTGTTAGTAATATAGTAAAATATATATTATTAGTAATATGTAATATATATTATTAAAGAGTAGCATGTAAATATATTCTTTAAAAACTATGGCTTGTATTTTTTGGGGGGTCTGGCTTACCTCACTCAGGATAGTGTTTTCTATTTGCATCCATTTGCATGGAAAATTCAAGAAGTCATTGTTTTTTACTGCTGAGTAGTACTCTAATATGTATATATTCCATACTTTCTTCATCCATTCTTCCATTGAAGGGCATCTAGGTTGTTTCCAGGATCTGTTTCCAGCATCTAGGTTGTTTCCAGGAACATGGGATGTACTCACTCATAATTGGTTTCTAGCCATAAATAAAGGACATTGAGCCTATAATTCGTGATCCTAGAGAAGCTAAATAAGAAGGTGAACCCAAAGAAAAACATATAGGCATCCTCCTGAATATTAACCTTCAGCAGGCGATGAAAGGAGACAGAGACAGAGACCCACATTGGAGCACCAACTGAAATCCCAAGGTCCAAATCAGGAGCAAAAGGAGAGAGAGCACCAGCAAGGAACTCAGGACCGCGAGGGATGCACCCACACACTGAGACAATGGGGATGTTCTATTGGGAACTCACCAAGGCCAGCTGGCCTGGGTTTGAAAAAGCATGCGATAAAACCGGACTCGCTGAACATAGCGGACAATGAGAACTACTGAGAACTCAAGAACAATGGCACTGGGTTTTGATCCTACTGAACATACTGGCTTTGTGGGAGCCTAGGCAGTTTGGATGCTCACCTTACTAGACCTGGATGGAGGTGGGTGGTCCTTGGACTTACCACAGGGCAGGGAACCCTGATTGCACTTCGGGCTGACGATGGTGGGGGACTTGATTGGGGGAGAAAGAGGGAAATGGGAGGCTGTGGCGGGGAAGAGACAGAAATCTTAAATAAATAAATAAATAAATAAATAAATAAATAAATAAACTATGACTTGCATATTTATCTTATATACCTATATTTTCACATACACATAAATATGTATATATACACATATATTTACACATATATACATACACTCATATATATACTTGCTAGTAATATTGTATATTATATATGTTTTCATATAAATTTTGTGTAATATATGTGTGTGTGTGTAATTAATTACTAACAAGTCCCCTTATATTGAACTTTCAGTGTTTTTTAGTTCAGGCTGTCACATGTAATCCTGGAGATAATTTCCTTCTCTTTCTTTTCTAAGGATTAATTATGGGAAGATGGCAAGAATAACAGTTTTGTAATTTAGACTGTAGCATTACTTGTAATAGCTAATCAATTAAAGTCTAAGTGTTTATTAGCAGGATAATGGTTAGATAAATTGGGTCAGTACATAATACAAAATAACACGCAGTCATTTGAAATACTAATTGGAAATTTATGTCCTGACAGAGATGTCTTAACATGTAACTCAATTTTTAAAGTGTGCAATCAACACTGAGCCTGAGCACATGTGAAAACTTGCACAAGTGCTGCCTATGCGCTGTATATATGAGATATATGCATGTGCTCGGGTCGATGATGATGAGGTTCTGCATGACCAGCCACATCTGTGTCTGGTTGAAAATGAACCTACTCTACAGTGATGACAATCTTAACGACACCCACTGTATCTTTTCTATGACAATTGGACAGCCTAGCAGCCCCAGGTTTCACTGTGACCTTATGATGCGCTGAAGGACGCAAGCTCCTTCTCATCTTCTGTGGTACATAATTAATTCAATGGATGTTTGCCTTCAGGACTCTCACAACCTGGTACCCAGAAAGCTATGATATCCCTACATGCCACCTTCTAAAGAAGCGAACAGTACATAGCACAAAGGTAAGCTCCTGCAGTAGCATGGTTCATGTGTGTGCATGATTAAGATTATGTGTGCGTACATGTACATATGTGTGTCTGTGTGTGAGTGTGCAAGAACATGTATACATGTGCATTACATGTGCATACAGAGGCAAGAAAGCAACTTCTTTTTAGGGTGCTGTCTATTGAGTGTGTTTATTGAGACAAGATCTCTCACTAGCCTGGTTCTGACTGGCCATTTTTTCTAGGCTTACTGGCAGGGAAGCTGGGGGCAGGGGTTCTTGTCTCCAGATTGTCAGCACCAAGATGACGAGTGCACGCCACAGTGCTCAGTATGTTAGATAGGTTACAGAGATCAAATTCAAGTCCACATGCTTAGGTGTCTATGCTCTTCAACCATAGTTCACTCCTGTTAGACTGGGAGAAGCCTGTACCACACACAGGTCCTCCTTCCCTTCCCGGCACCTTATCTGCTGGTTTGTTTCAAAGAAGGCTGGAACGGTGAGGGTGTTACTTTCTTGGGTAGCTAATAGACCAAGGGAAAGGAAAGACTAGGATGGTGTTGGGGCCATACAACTAACCTCACTATGCAGTAACTGCCTGCGTGAATAATTGTATAGCTACTTCCTAGGCTATGTTTGTATGCTGGCATCTACATAGAGAAAGGAAAATTTTCTGTAATGATTCATAAAAATTGCTAGGTTACGTTGAACAGAAATAATGTAACTAAGAAAAAGAAAATACATCAATCTTGATGACAGTTTTGTTAACAACCAGCAGCTAAAAGGAAGAAGAAAGAAAAATCATGTATTTTTGAAATTGAGAAGTTTTCCAAGATATTCTCATCTTGAGAACTTATTCATTCATAAAATTACATGAGCAACTGTTTAATTTAAAACTGTATGTATATATGAATGTGCTATGGTGTATATCTTTATTTATACATGTATTTTTCTATCTGTCTCCATATATTCATATTTATTTATATCACTGATTCTCAACTAGAAATGAATTCTCTCACCATGGGAAGCGAATATGTGTATGTGTGTGTGTGTGTGTGTGTGTGCGTGTGTGTGTTTATGTATATGTGTATGTGTGTATACATTATTACAAGATCTTTATTATCCATCAAGGACTCCATCCTCAACCCCATCGATAGATGATTACATCTATGGATGCCTAAGTCTATTGCATAACTTCTGTGCAACCTGCTGTAGATTTTTAATCATTTCTAAATGACACATAATACATGACATAAGTTTAAGGTCATGTCAATAAAGCACATGTACTGCCGGGCGGTGGTGGCGCATGCCTTTAATCCCAGCACTCGGGAGGCAGAGGCAGGCGGATCTCTGTGAGTTTGAGACCAGCCTGGTCTACAAGAGCTAGTTCCAGGACAGGCTCCAAAACCACAGAGAAACCCTGTCTCGAAAAACCAAATAAATAAATAAATAAAGCACATGTACTGTTTCTGTTGCAGAAAGCAATGACAAGAAAAATCATCTCTGCATGCTCAGGAGAAATGCATTATTTTGTAATAAGTTATTTTCAGTACGTACACACATGGTTTAATCTGTAGGAGCAGAATGCACAGACACACAGGCAGGACACACAGCTAAGATGTTCAGAGCTCTGCTAAGATATCCTTGGTCATCTATCTTCTCTAAACAGAAGCAATCCCTCTTGAAAGGAGGCTCCACAAGGTTCAGAACACAGACAAAACTCCTAAGTCTGGAAGGCAGTGAAACTTACAAGATTCATACCCTAACAAGCCTGTTGGAAAGGATGCAGTCCACCTGCAAGGCTGTTGTATATCCTTCACGGAGCGCCAACAGTGTAGATACATTAGCTATTGCTGTGCTAGGGTGGCTTCTTAGTAATGCAGCCTCCTTGAGGTCCTCCATGGTTCTGTACATTACCCCTCACCCATACCCCTTCATGTAACCGTAACAACCAATTTGTTCATCAAGTTAGACATGGGTAAAATAGTTTCTTTTGTCTGTTGTCTGTGCCCTACATGGGATAAATAGACATTTGTTTGTGTGTCTCAAAGAAGAGACAAACAACAGATACACAAATTAAAATACTTCAACACAGTCAGGTATATCCTATATGATTATCTCAGTCATGTGTACACAATGTATAAGATTTCCAGTAGGAAATCAAGTTGTGTTCCTGCCCAGCTTCCTCATCTCAAGTCCCATCCTCATCAACAAGTACCAAAGTTATCGAGCCAAGTTAACTAGGAAGGCACAAGGAAGGGAGCGCAAAAGGAGTACTCGTACTCTTCCTTTGGTGAAAGTGCATTTTTTCCACATGGGAGAATGAACAAGCCTTACATATTTACATTACCTAAGTGACCCATCCCAAAGAGGAACCTAGTATCAAAACAGAGTTGAACTGCCTTCAAAATTCAATGGTAAGAACTATCTATTCTACAAACAGTACTGGTATGAAGACGAATTCATGCCTCACGTCCCATACAAATGCTCAGCAGTGTGAAAGTGAGAGCTTGTAGACAAAGAAGAATAAATAGTTGAAGCTTGGGCTGGAGAGTTGGTTCCTTTTCAATAGCTCGTTTATTTTTATTTTAAATATATGGGGTTTTTTTGCTTATATAAATGTGTACTCTATGTGCAACAGGACCTGAAGGCAGCCATCTTGCCATGTTGAGGAGATAGCCTTTGAACAGAGAGGTGTGCGAGAAATAAGAAGGAGGCCGTCTTTGGGACATCATTTGGGCACTTTGATTGGGCCTTACTCCTTATAAAGATATCCCCATCCCATTATTTATCACTTTTTTTCTTAAGCTGGTTCAAGGTGTGTGCATACCGCTAGTGACTAAAACATGTTTGGTAGAGAAAGCATAAAAATACCAAGTGTAAATGTGTGAGACATACAGTTATGACAGTGGGGAATCAATTTAGGTTGACAGTTACATTCACATGTGCTCATATGTGTGGGGGGGTGCATATGTCTATCATGTGTTTGGAGGCCAGAGGTGAATTTGGAGCATCCTCCATAGCACTTTTCCACTGTAAATCTGAGACACGGTCTCTCATCGAACCTGTAACTCAATAACAGGTAAGAATGGCTGGCCAGTCGAGCCCAGGAGATCCTCCTGTCTTCATCTCTCCAACATGAAGTTGACTGGTGCATATTGCCATGCCTGGTTTTTGTTGTTGTTGTTGTTGGTTGGTTGGTTGGTTGGTTGGTTGGGGATTTTTCTGTCTGGGTGTTATGGATTCTGAATTTGGATCCTTATGCTTGTACTACCAACTCAGCTATCTCTCCGGACTCTGTAAACACTTCAGAATTAGTCCAATTTGGTTTTGGATGTTGTTTGTTTGACTTTCTTTTGAGTCACAATCTCATTAAGCATGGAAGACCTGCCTTGAACATGCTAGGTAACTCATGCTGACTTAAGACTTACAGCTGCATAGGCCACAGTACTCTGAAAGCTAAGAAAGGGCTGCCACAGAGAATAGCAAGTTCTCTCTGCTGTCTGCCTGAGTGAACTGGGGTTTTCCAATCTTGTCGCCCTTGCCTACCCATAGCCACGGCTTCTTCCTGACTCTAGACATCTGAATGAACCATCATACACATTGCTTTCAACAATGGATTCTTAAGCAAATGATTATGCATTTCCAGGTACACAGAGCTATTTATTATTAAAGTACAGTGAATTTTGTTTCATAGACTCCTTTCAGTTGTTCGAAAAATAAATCCCACGGCTCTCACAATAGAACTCTGTGTCAAGATATGTGGAAGCACTTTAATTAGGAGAAGACGAGAACGCCAGGTCTGTTTTATGCTCCAGCTGCACCATCACATATACATAGGTGCAAATTTCCCAAGAACTTTCTATTTGCAAGCACGGACTCCAATTCCAAATGCCCGACCATCACAGAGAACAAAAATGAAAAGAACTGAACTGTGTCTGTAGCAATGGGCAGCGAGAGCAGCTCTCTTTTGACTCTCCCTGAACTCTAAGAAACTATGAGAAGAGAACGCGTGTCAGTCATTCTGAATAATCACATTGTTTACAACACCGTTCCCCAGAGCAGAGACTGTCAGCGTCTTTGATCTACCCAGCATCCAAGCTAGGCCTTTTCATGGCTGGTGGAGGCCCTGCACAGACATCTCGTGGAATTAGAAAGAACTCTACATCACAGAGGTGAGGGCCTCCCAAGACATGTCAAGATGAAAAAATGAAAGATAAAATGTCATCTCTTTTGAGCACAACACAGA
The DNA here is from genome assembly GCA_025134845.1 of Neodon shergylaensis. Classification (NCBI taxonomy): domain Eukaryota; kingdom Metazoa; phylum Chordata; class Mammalia; order Rodentia; family Cricetidae; genus Neodon; species Neodon shergylaensis. The sequence continues at coordinate 5,338,274 of JABTXL010008669.1, forward strand.
GGACCTACGGTCCTAGTCAAAAGGAATGGAAAACAGTGGCAGTAAAAGCCAAGTTAGGAGGAGACAGGCTGAAAAAAATCTCTCTGTGAGGGGAGCTCCTGGGCTCATGCGTGTGGGCAATTCAAAGGCATGATGACAGCAGACTGACTTCCCTGCTATTTCACACAGGTGATGACTAGGGTTTCTGATTTCCTAAGGCAGGACAAATAATGACCATACCTGAGAGAAGCCTAGGAAACGGCCTTGAGCACACCGCAGCCCTGAATGTCTTTCTTTCCTTGTACGGGAAAACTGAGAATGACTTTCTAACACCTGGAAATAGAAGCTGAGAGCATCTGGGCCTTTCTCCATCAGGGATAATGGGGACACCCACAAATCTCCTCCAGGGATCTCTGCCTGGGAACCTGTCTGGCTTGCTCATTTGTTACCAGTCCTCTAGGCATTCATTTGTTTGTTTGCTACTTCATATCTCTATGTGTGTATTCACGTGTCTGTGTAGGTGTATATGCATATGTGTGCCCATTTGTGGAGGCTGAAGTTTAACTCCGTGCCTGGGAATCACGGTCATACCTCAGGAGCCATCCATATTTCTTTGGTGGTGGTGTTTTGGTGTCCTCTTTTTTCTTTTAAGAAAGGGTCTCTCTTTGAACATAGGGCTCACTGACTTGGCTAGGCTGGGTGGCCAGAAGGTCCCAGGAATTCACGCCCCCAGCTTCTCAGCAGGAGGATGCAAGGAAGGTCCACTGTGCTTGGCTTTTTTAAGTCAGTGCTGGAGATGGGACTCTGGCTCTCATGACTGCCCAGAGAGAACCTTGCTGATTGGGCCATCTCCGTAGCCCCTAGTCATTCAGTTTTGCACTGTTGAAGGCTGAACCCAGTGCCTTGTTCATACCAGCATAGTGGGCTACTCTTGAGCTAAGCCCCTAGTCTTCTTATCAGCATTGTTGATGCCCCTCATCTTCTTAAAGAAGTTAATTTAAGTTTATAATTACTATACAGAGTCATGTTTCTTAAGGAATTTTCTTATTTGGCTTTTCTTGCCTGTCCCACATCACCCCCTTCTCTCCTCCCCCCCTTCCTGCCTATTCCCTTCTGCCCACTTTCACACCACACATATTCTGATACTGTCTCCTTGGCATACTACAAAATAAACATTTGTCTGATTTTCAAAAAGACCCATGATTTGAGATCCTGTATCGTTATCTTTAGCTAAATTTGCATCCCACAGGCAGGTGATGCCCTAGAGGAGGCTGAGAAATTTTTGGCCTCATTTCTACCCCTTCATGACCTATCCCATATGGTCCTGGTTGTGGTGGTGAGGATTTTTGTCAGGCATAGGACAGAAGGTAGGGAAGCAGGTAGGGGTGATCTGAGGTGTCACACCTTAAAAGGAAACAACTCAAGAAGCTGTTCCTGTGCTCTTGGTTACTTGATATCCAAGAATGAAATGTGCAGTTTGATTTCCCCCAAGACATCACCTTTGCTGAGCTCTGAAACTGTGTCTCAAGATTCTTGCTCCATCTTAATGGACATTGATGCTAATGTAGGTTACAGTGACTGCCATGTGCAATAGGTTCGCAAACACAGCAGTGGACTCCGGTTGGATTATGTGTCATTTGGAATAAATTGTCAATGTTGTGAGTCAGTTTAGGAGAGCCTTGGGACAGTGAGAGGACTTGGGGAGTAGAGGTGCTTGCTACCAAGACTGACAACCTGAGTTCAATTCCTGGAGCCCATATGGTGGAAGGAAAAAACCAACTCCAACAAGTAGTCCTATGTTCATGTGTGCACTGTTGTACTTACAAATACTGTAATAATAATAATAATAATAATGATAGATAGATAGATAGATAGATAGATAGATAGATAGATAGATAGATAGATAGAGCCTTAATCTGGGGGCACGGCTTGGTTGGTAGAGTGATTGCCTGGACAGAGCCCAGCATTTGATCTGTGAACACATAAACCATGCGTGCTGGCGCATACCTATAATACCAGAACTGGAGAGGTAGAGGAAGGAGGATGAAAGTTCAGGTCATTTTTGGCTATAGACTCAGTTCAAAGCCAGCCTGGGCTACATGAGACCTAGCTACAAAACCAAAGTGCTTTAATATGGAATCCTGAATGCTGACTTTCTCAAAGGTTGTTATTTGCTTAGCTTATTTGCTTTTGAGCTTTCCTTCCTCCCTACTGCACTCATCATGATGCAATCACCTTCCCCACCAACTTCGGCCAGCCTGATTAGCCTCTAACATTTTCCAATCCTATTATTTGCAGATTCCCCTCCTTTTCAATGAGTAAATAAGACAAACGGGGAATGGAAAATTTATTTTGGCATCACACCAACCTAATTAAAGCGCAGCTTCATTAGACTGCAGCAGGCTGCCGAAAAAATAATGTAATTGACCTATTAAAAGTTACTACTTTGGTTCAGTTTTTGGAGCTAGGAGAAATTGCACTGTGATTTAAAGTGCCTAGTTACCTTGACAAAACAGCCTGAGAAGGGTGGGAAAAACAACCAGGAGTTACAGAGAACGGAGAAAATCCAATTAAAAAGCAGACAGGTAACAAGATGTTCTCCACAGTCACAATTACTTGAAGGAAAGCAACAAAATGAAATGAGATCTAATAAAGCTCCTGTTATTTCCTTGATTGACTGAGCACCGCTCATATGGAGGGCTGGTGTGAGCTGCTCCCCCAGAATGCGACAGCTAAGGGATGGAGCAGGCATTCAACCCTTATCTACTTCCTTCTCCCTCTTTGGGTATTAGTATGTCCCTTGTTCATGGACCCACTCCTCTTCCAATCTCATACCACCGGGCTCAGGGGAAATGAATACTTGATCTTGATGCTACAAATCATATCAATTCCAGACTGGCCAAATTAGAACACAGGACGGCCCTGACTGCAGTGACTGATGTGTTCTAGGACCAATCAGAACCTTTCCTGGGACTCTGTGTAGATTCTCAGTGAGTCTCTCTCTCTCTCTCTCTCTCTCTCTCTCTCTCTCTCTCTCTCTCTGTGTGTGTGTGTGTGTGTGTGTGTTTTGAATGTCTGCACATGTGGATGATATAGGTAGATGCCAGATGCTCTTCTCCTGCCTTTTTGAGACAGTTGCCTTTTTGAGACAGTATGTCTCATTGAAGCTATCTCTTTCAGCTAGGCTGCTTGGAAGGGGCTCTCAGCAAGTGCAGTCATGTCTGGTTTTTATAAGGGGGCTGGGGATTTGAACTCGGGTCCTCATGCTTACCTAACAAGTGCTCTCACCCACTGAGCTATTCTCCTAGTGCTGATTACCGGGACTTTGGTGAAGCAACCAAGAAAAGAGACTTCTCTGGTCCATCTGGTTTTTGAGCAAAAGAACAACAACAAGTATGCCTGGCTTTGATATGTCCGCCCTCCATCTTATTGAGAAATCCAAATGAGAAAGAAAGAGTGGGAAGGAAAATGAGACATAGCCAAGGAAGAAAGAGAGAGAATGGTGACAAAAGGAGGAGAGAGATTACACAGAAGAGGAGTAGAAAGGAAAATGGAGAAAGGAAGATCAATTCTTGATTCTAAATGTACCTCTGGATTTTCATTGTACATGTATGTATATGTACATGTGTGTTGGGGGTCAGAGGTCAACATCAAGCATCTTCATCAGTCACTCTCCACCTTATGTTCTGAGACACAAGGGTCTCTCCCTCATCTTTTGTCTAGATTGGCTGCTCTCCAGCTCCAGCGATGCTCTGGTGTCCCCTTCTGCAACCCTAGGATTAGTGACACATTTGTAGCACTGTCACCTGGTGTTTATTTGAGTTCTTGAGGATCAACTTGGGTCCTCACACTTATGTGGCAAGCACCGTAGTGGCAAAATCATCTCCTCAGGTCTACCGCTGGATGGTTTTTAGCTGTTCAAGCCCAACCAATGAGTCTGTTACCTGAAAACATTTGAGTTGCTTAGTGCCATCAGCAAATAAAGGAATTTTAATGAACAGGCTCAGCATCCATCCAGCTGACAAAGCAGCCCTGGGTGGATGGTGCATAAAAGACAGGACAGCTCCAGACGGTTAAAGCCCAGCTTCCTTTAGCACATCTAAAGCATAGACATCAGTGTCTTGGGAAAAGAGTGGACAGAGTGAGTACAAACTGGGCAACCCCGCGAGGTTTCACCGGGAAGACTTCTTCTACCATCAACTACAGCGTTCAGAACCAGGGAGGCTGTGCACCAGTGTTGCCATGGAGATGTAGAGATGACAAGCCAGCTCTGCATACTCTAGGTCTTGCTCTGGGATGTCTAAGCAAGGTGGAGAAGACTCAGTTGGGAATGTTCCCAACAATAGCATGTGTATTTCCTGTAGTCACACCTTTTGTGTGATTCCACAAAGAAGTCACTAGATGCTGAGGTCCAGGACAACAGATTAAGATAGTGACACTCTTTGTGTGATTCCACATCCCTGGATGCTGAGATCTAGACCCTTCCTAAGTGAGCAGAAGAGACCTTAAGAGCCTCTCTCCAGGAGCTTTCTTAAATCATTGAAACCATATTCATTCATTCATTCACCCATTCCTTCATTCATTTCTCCAACATGGAACATACCTCCCCCACACAAGCCAGCACAAAGCAAGCATTTTCCTAAGCACTCAAGACACAGGAGAAAGTAGCATACACATATTTTTTTTTATCATTTTGAAATTAGAGTTGGTAGCATTAAGTGATCAAGTTTTTCTTAATAAAATAACCACGCAGGTCAGCCTGTCATTGTGTGGTACTGAAGGCATGCCTGAAGGCTAATCTAACTCTGTGCTGGGCTGGATAGGTCAGAGGTCTCCAGAGGTGGCATTTCTCAGAATGGACGGCATAATTCAACGAAAGATTTAACTGGCAACACTGTAAACTCTCTCTCTCTCTCTCTCTCTCTCTCTCTCTCTCTCTCTCTGCGTGTGTGTGTGTGTGTATGTTTGTGTATGTGTGTGAGTATGTGTGTGACCTATCTACATGTTGAGGCATGCGTGCTGGTGCAGGTCTAGGTGGCCATGTGAATTTAGAGCGTGGACATTGGCCACCTTCCTCTTCCACTTGCCTATATCTATTTATTTGTTTTTTGTTTGTTAATGATTTGTTTGTTTATCATGACAGGCTCTCTCACTGATACTGAAGCTCAGCAGCTAAACTAGCTGACCACTGAGATCCAAGGATCCTCCTCTATCTGTGCCCCAGTCACTGGTATGACAAGAAAGAGCCACCATGCCCTCTTTTAATTTGTGTAGACACTGGGGCTCATGCTCACTCATCAGGGACTTCACAGGCTGTTCCTGTCTCCCCAGTCTCCAAGAGTATTCTTGGTGGAGTGGCCCAATGCCACCCCCGAGGTTGGTGACTCCAGGAAGTGTAGAAGACTCTAGAACAGATGAAGACAGAACAGCCAGAGTTGAGGCCAGACCCCTGCAGCAAGTGCCTCCAGCACTGTGTGGAAGAGCAGATGACTAGCAGTGAACAGTAGAAAACCTCCAAGCACTGTGGAAAAGGTCCGGTCGTGGCTGTAGGTGGGCCGATCTGCTGTTCTTCCTACGGACACATTATAGCAAATGGTGTCAGCCCACTGGCCTCCAATGCAGTCACCTAAGTCATTTCCCAATTAAGTAGGTGAAGGACCAAGTGAGTTAAAACTGATTTCTCATTCACCTGACTCTACAGGTCAGTGAGGTCCTTCAATTTCAAGGGCATCCATTCATGTTTGAAGACAGAGAATCAAAAGGAGATGGACTCTGATATTTCAGGCGATAAAGTCAAAATTAATAACTGCTTAATTACATTTCTCCAAAGTGCAACATTATGTCAGCATCATTGACTGTTAAATTTAGGAGTCATAAATACTTTATTATGTTGGAAGACGAGTTGTGAGGTAGGAAAATCCACATTTCTGCAATGACTGCTGAGAAATAATAGCTAATCACAAATTAAGTGCTAATTGGCTTCATCGGAAGGCTGTAAAAAGTCTCCAGAAACTTTTACTGTAATTATTTTCAGATTTGTATTAAAGATGGCAGTAACTTAATGTAGTTTATCTTTATTTTTTCTTTTCAATTTGTTCTTTTGCATTTTATACACATATAAAATACATTCCATGCACTTAAGCCCCACCTCTGTCAAGCTCCCTCGTCCTTCTATTTTTAAAGATATATTTCATTCAAAATTGCATCTAGGGGGTGGGTGTGTAAACCTGAGTTCAGGAATCCACAGAGGCCAGAGGTTTTGGATCCTCTGGAGCAGGAGTTGCAGGCAGTTGTTGAGTTGCCAGATGTGGGTTTTGGAAGCCAAACTCAAGTCCTCTGCAAAAGCAGAATGAACTCTTAACTGCTGGTTCATCTCTCCAGGCCCCTTCCTCCCTCCTCAAATCCAACACATGATACCCAAGGACTAGATAACTCTGTGCCGAGGGCGGGTTATGTATTCTGTGCCTTAAAGGACATGAAGCCCTGGTTTGTTCCCACTAGATGTCAGTAGCATCTCTTCAGTGGTGCCAAAAAAAAATATCTCTAAACATTGCCAAATGTCCCACCAGGAGCAAAAGTTCCTTGATTGATAATGGATTTGTACTAAAGTCTCTGCTTTTGCACATGGGTCAGGGCAAACCTTGCAGTTATCTGACATTGATAAAATATAGTCATCTCCAACCATCACAGTATGTCTCAGATGAGATGCACATGTTGGCCCAGGTAAACTCAGTAAACACAGCTGAGAGTAGTTTGCTCCTGAGGGAAACACCAAAACACCACCCAGGCAGGAGATGGGTCAGTTGGCCAGTAGATGGGCTACATACTTCTGAGAAAATCATGAGGCATTTTCATGTGACCACAGTGGAAAGACTGATATCTGGCTTCTTCGAGGGAAGGAGTGTCTCTGATCAGCACCTGCTGGTGGGTCATGTCATCTGAGGGATCTCATTGGTGCTAAAAACAAGGCTGTAGGGAAGGAAAGGCTCTCTTCCTCAGGCAGCACACAAAAGGTCAAACATAGGGTGCTCCGTGCCTGGTCTAAAGACAAAACCATGTCAACAAAGGTCTGCAGGGATGAACATGTGATCACCCTCCATAGAGGAAAAGATGGCCGAGGAGCTGGGTTTCTGTGTGATGACACCATCAGGAGAACACAGAGGTAGCTCCTCTTACCACTCACAAATTCCACAGTGTAGGGGGCCTTTATAAGCCTTCTGAGAACCGGCTTCTCTGAACATGGATACCCAGACAAGTAGCCTTCCTTAGAAAACAGCATACAGGGCCCCACAGGCCCACGCTGGCCTGTGTAGGCAAATCATGTGAATCATTAGTCAATTCTCAGTTGCTGACAAAAATACCACAAACAAGTTCAAGAGACGAACTTTGCGATTTTATTTTTGTGTGTATGTATACAGGTGTGTGTCATGGCATGTGTGTGTATGGGTGTGTGTCATGGTATGTGTGTATGGGGGTGTGTCATGGCATGG
>JABTXL010008669.1:5348114-5385090 GCA_025134845.1 Neodon shergylaensis
TCTCTCTCTCTCTCTCTCTCTCTCTCTCTCTCTCTCTCTCTCTCTCTCATACACCATGTCATCTGATGTTTACTGTGAGTTAGGAAGCAGGTAACTGCTTGTTTTGTCTATTTCCAACAGCAAATTATAAGACTCTTGATAATAACCACCAATATCAGGCTTTGTTACATAAGAGAATTCCAATAAATAACTCTTGAAAGAAGCAATGACCTTCAAGAAAACATGCTTCCAAGGAACCCAAACTTTCCCTAGCTGTGTCCCCTTGGCCAAATGACTTAACATCTCAAGCCATAACTTCTTTCTTTATATTATTATTGTGTCCCCCACAATCATGCTTCACTTACTATAATTTCAGGGACCTATGACCAATTGTGGTTCCAAAATATTAATATTCATTTTTTCCTTTTGAGAAGCAAACAGTACTTATATAATAATAATATTGCTATTCCAGAGGACTGGGATATGGATTTCAGCACCCAGACTGAGGCAGCTCACAGCCATGGCTAAGTCGGGTTTCAGGGGACTCACACCCTCTCCTCAACTCTAAAAGCACCTGCACACCAATGGCGTACGCTCATATGGTTATGTACACATGATTAAAATAAAAATATAGCACATAGCTGGGTACTGGCCATGACTTCAGGCATGCAATGGAAGTTGTTAGGCTTCCCACCCCAGATAAAGCTAGACTACTGTAAATAGCAAATACCAATTAGTTTGTCTTTCATGCCTTCTGAGCATAAGGTAGAAAAAAATATGAAGGCAGAGACAATCACATGACTTAGTTCCTCCCGAGGGATTTGGTGTAAGTACCCGTCATCGCTGCTGTCAAGACCCAGAAGTACCTGTCGGTGGAGGCATCCACAGACTGCTCCCTAACAGTGTGGAAACAATACGATAAAGAAGTTACTCAGAGTTTGCAAAGTGCCCTGTAAAGAATGGGCTGGCTTTGCCGAGCTAGAAACAAACTTTTATTGTGTTACATCCCTGGCACTTTGGGACTGTTTGGTACCATTCCATAATGTTCCCTGGCTGATACAGATGGAAGTATAGGCTGGAGAGATGTCTCAGTGGTTGAGTACTGACTGCCCTTGCTGAGGATCCAGGTTCTGTTCCCATTGCCCACATGGAGGCTCACAATAGTCCCTAACTCTAGTTCCAGGACATCTGATGCCCTCTTCTGGCCTCCGCAGGCACCAGGCAGGCAAGGAGTATGCAAGCATGCATGCAGGTCAAACTCTCATACATATAATTTCTTTAATAATACAAAAGCAAAGATATGCATAAAATTCTTAGCATCACTCTTGGTTCTTATATTTACTAAGCTTTCAAGGCCAAATATTAAGAATGTTTGGTACAAAGTCTAAATCTTTCTTTTCACTTAGGACTGTCACTCCAACCGGGGCACTCTTGCTTCAGCAGTCGCAGCAGGGAAGGTTAAAGGACATCCCCATTGATGGAGCCACTCAGAGATCCAAGAAGATGAGGACTTCCCTATGCCTAATAAAATCTTCGAGGATCAAGCCGGCATCAAACAGTAGTAGAACAAGCTGGACAGAGGATCCTAATGGAGGAAATTTAGGGTGTCAGCCTCCAAAGTGACACGGACTGCTTTTCTCTGTGTTCCACAGGGACGACAGTCACATGTCATTGTATAAATAAAATGCGGGCTGAATATGAGTCTCCAGTATGTAGTTGTCTCTCAGGGATATCTCTTTGCTAGGGAAGGACACAAACCATTAGCTGACAGCCAGCTACTTTGCCTCTAGGGTCCCCTATTATGTTCAGAGAACAACTGATATCTGTGGAATAACTTCCTTTAATACTGGCTTCCCCAGCACTGGAGAGCTCCTTTTAATCTAGCTCAAATGCCTAAAGTTGTGATATAAATAACAAAAAACAATCATCTCTTCCCCTGGTATTCAGCTACTGTCTCTCTTCCCCTGAGCACAAAAGTAGGATCAGCCCCCCGCCCCTAGCTGTTTCCCTCTGGGTTTACTCCCAACAGAATACAGAGACACAAGACAAAAACTCACCAGGATGAGCAAGATGTCTCAGTGGCTAAAGGGACCTGTCTCTAAGATTTCTGTCCCCAGGACCAACAAATTGCCCCCTGGCATCTGCATGTTCAGTGGCACATGAATGTCCACACATGTGTACATACGTGCATGCATAAATGTCACTAAAAATAACTTTCTAGAAGAATCATAGTACAGGGTTAAGAGCTACCTCATTCCAACATCCTCAAGTGTCTAAAGCCCTTTGGAAATGTACAACTGAGAGAGCATTTAAATGTAAAGAAACTACAAATACAAATAGTGTGTGCCGAAAGACCACACACATGCTTCATGAAGCACATAATTGCTTTTAGACACCAGGTTGTAATTATGTTTATCAGAGCTATGATATGACATGCAGCAAGTGACTCACAGAAACTTGGGCTGTGCCTTTCTCAAAGGTTACACTTTAAATCGTGTTGGGATATGACCCATCAATCTGGGGGAAACACAGCATCTCTGGTACACGTGTCCAAGTGACTATATGCTGGCATTCCTGGTGTCAGCTCTTCAAAGAAAAATCCCACTTCACCCAAGCACAGCAACCCATCCTGTCCAGCAGATGGACACCTCCATAATACCGCTTGACACCCACACTTTCAGTCTGAAATCTCAAGGGGAGGTAGATTTGCTCAGAGCACATCATACGAGCAGAAATTGGAGTGATGGCAACCGCTGGCAGGAGCCACACCTTTGATGATGGTAAGTGGAGTCTAGACCTTCTGCAAGGGCAAACAGCAGCTCCGCCTCCCAGATGGGGAAATGGAGGCTTGGATAAATAGTATGCCCATGATCCTGTAGACAAGACAGACCAGGAAGTCATGGGGAATGGAAGGCCACATCACTTCTAGGCTATTGCTCAAGTCCTCACCAGCTTGAGCACACTTGCCGAAGGCGGGGAATTCTCTCAAGGGGAAGAGAGTGCTGCAGACTCAAAGAGTCAAGCTGTGAACAGAGAAGGAGGGTGTCTTTTCAAAGTAAGCCGAGCCGAGCAATATGGCACACTCGCCAGATGAAGAAGGAAGCATGTGCCACTGTGTCCCCAAATGCACCCATTACATCCACACCAGGAAAGGGGCCAGAAGATAAAAGAGTTGCTTGTGTGTCTCTGAGAGACCAGTGGGTGTCACTGCCTCTCCACAGTGCTTCCAGAGCACCTGCAGCAGCAGCTACCTCACACACCCTACTAGCTCTCCAGAACAGGGCTACAAGCCCGGAGCCCTCTCCATCAGAAGCCCATTTCTGAAGCTACTCATTCCGGTGTCTCAAAAAGCAGGTGACCGCCCTGTTCTCTCAACCATCTCCATTAGCAGTGTGTCCCTAGAAAGCTGGAACTTATGAGAGGTGCAGAAATCTCAGGAGTCAGTGAAACAATGGGGTGCAGGAATCTCAGGGATCAGTGAGACTATGAGGAGTGCTGGAACCTCAGGAGTCAGTGAGACAATGGGGTGCAGGAATCTCAGGGGTCAGTGAGAGGATGAGGTGCAAGAATCTTGGGGATCACTGAGAAGATGGAGTGTAAGAATCTCAGGAGTCAACGACAGGATGGAATGCAGGAATTTCAGGAGTCAGAGAGACAATGGGGATGCAAGAATCCTGGGGATCAGTGAGTTGGGGTGTAAGAATCTCAGGGGTTAATGAGAGGGTGTGGGTGCAGGAATCTCAGGGGTCAGTGAGAGGGTGGAAGTGCAGGAATCTTGAGGATCACTGATGATGGGGTACAGGAATCTCAGAGTTCAGTGAGGGGGTGTGGGTGCAAAAATCTCAGGAGTCAGTGAGAGGATGGGATGCAGGAATCTCAGGGGCAGTTAGAGGATGGGGTGCAGGAATCTCAGGGTCAGTGAGAGGATGGGGTGCAGGAATCTCGGGGATCTGGACTCACAGTGACTGAATGGATGCTAACACTTTCCCAAGTCTCCACAGTGAGGGGCCAACAAGTTCAGATAGCAGAGTATCTTTCAAAGAACTCCTCAAACTTGACATAAAGACATACTGTGCTGTAGCAGAGAGCCTCCCCTGGCTCCCCACTTTCCAAAACAAGGAGTAGTTTCTCCCAGTAATGTGCACAGAGGGATGGGGGCAGCACTAGATAGGGGGTAGCTTCAGGGTCTGAGCTCTGGGCAAAGGGCCTTGAGAGACACCTGATAAACTTGCCCATGCGTCTGGCAAGGTTACAGAGCTTGCCTCCCCTCCCCTGTTAGACTGGAGTTAAAGGTCACGGGTGGAAAATAATTGCTGTGTTGAAGTTCTGAGAATGCAAGAGGCCTAAATAATACTGATGAACATCCGTGAATACAAAAGAATAAAGTCATGAAACAGCCACAGGGAAGCTTAGGACAGCAAGGCAGCAGTCTTGTAGTCATGTGTGCAGTTTTTATCCCGTAGCACACCATAAACTACACTGTGTGTGTGAAAATGCCATCATGAAATGCATTCTTCTGTGGGCTCACTTTAACAAAAGAAAAGAAAACTGCTTTTGACCATTGCCATTCTAAAAATAGTACATACCCATTAAAGAATAGGTGCAAAATTCATAATTAGATCTTGGATGACTTGTAGGGTGATATTGGCCTTTTCAGTGTCTCCCATAGAGCTGGATTCAGATTAATTAAATATGCATCATTAAAGCAAGCAAGTGTTTGCATAGAAGATATACATTTTATACACACAAATTATACAAATATCACATATATAAAATTGTATATCCATGCAAATTATTACACACACAATATCTATATTATCTTCTGCTTAGGTCTATGACACTAACTCTATTTTTAGACAGGAACTAAGGTTCCTAAACTGCCCTTGAACTTATTCTGTAGTACATGATAGGCCTTCAGCTCTTGGCCCCTTGCTTCAGGGACCAAAGGGGCTGAGACCACCAGTGTGTGTCACCATAACTGGCATCAAAAGTGCAGTGAATACTCATATACCATTACATGGGAAGTAACACGGTTTGTGATGTAAGATAGACCCTGGAAACGGAGCAACGGCTCAGTGCTGAAGCATGTTTGACACTCCTCCTGAAGACCTGAGTTCAGTTCCCAGGATCTATGTCAGCCTGTGCACAGCTCTCTGCAACTCCAGCTTAAGAAGAACCCTCTTTTGGCACCTTCAGACTCTACACACCTATGCACATTGCATGCACACAGACATATCCACAAAAATAAAAATATGAAATAAATTTTAATATAATAAAGAAATGAATACACTAACAAAAACCCCTGGAAAATTGCCAAGTACGAAGAACACAGTCTGTATTGTCTCCTTCCGGCTCAAGGAGAGCTTTGTTCTCGTACGGGGAACAACGCTATGAACAGTGCACACGGCTGTCACTGAGCTGGACATCTATGTAAATAACAATGATGATGAGTGGCCATAATAATAACCGTGGCTGAATTAATCAGCCCCTGCTGAGAGTTGTAAGAAGTGAGAACAAGGAAAGCCACCATCAGTATGGCCACCCACCATGCTTTATACATATTTTTGTCATAAAGTCATTACAGGAAGTGTAATTGAACGTCCTCAGTGGTCCCAGTACTCTGGCAGTCCATCCAGCCTCTTCCTTCTGAGCAATGAATATTTCCTGGCCAGTCACTTCCCCTAGTCAATCAATGTAAAGAAGTGTACCAGTAGTTGTTTCAAGAGAGCCCTGGCACCCGCCATTTGGGGTAGGTTAAGGATAAGGATCCCCAGAGAAGAATGAACCACTCCGTGTTTATCATGTCCCTTCTTGGATCCCTGTGTTCTAATATGTTTTCTCTTGCTGTGATAAACACCCTCTCCAATCAAAAGCAAGCTGGGGGAGGGAAAGCAGATTTGACTCACACTTCTGGGTTGTAGTACCTCATGAGCAAAGTCAAGGCAGGGACGAAAAGCAGAAACCGTGGAGGAACACTGTTTCCTGGCTTATGCCTAGGCCCAAGCTTAGCTTGGTTTCTTATACAGACCTGGCCCACATGTCCAGGGAATGGTGCTCCCCACAGCAACGTCAATTAATAACCAAGACACCATCCTCAGACATGCCCACAGGACAATCTGATTTGGGCAATCCCTCAATTGAAACCCCTTTCTCAGATGACTCTGGGCTGTGTCAGGTTGACAGTTAAAGCTGAAGAGGACATCATTGCAGCAATCTGTGCCTGCATCCTCTTCCATGTGAGTGGAAAGGCTCAATACAGGGAAGAAAACACATTACAACATGCTCGGTATAAAAGCCCCTGTGCGAAGTGGTCTCGCACACATCAAGGTCACCTCACCGAGGTTCTTGGAGGTTCTTGAAAGCCGTGGCTCTCAGAGTTGTCCCCACCCTCTGGTGTGGCACATGCCGCAGCGGCACCCACCCTCCTCTCCAGTTCTTTGGTTCCCCTTGGAAGAACAGCTCATATTATTAAGGGGAAGAGGCTCCGACAATTTCCAAAGAAGCCTTTGGGGAATAGACCCCTTTTGTTTGTAGTTATCAAAACAAATTACTCGCTACATGCCTGAAAGGATGCCCTCCCCGGGGACCTGCAAAGTAGCAAATGTGAATTCTAAACCTTTGTCTTCCGAAGGCCAATCTGAAATGTGTGATGATCTGAATAGGGCCTGCTCCTCAGCTATCAGGGAGGACTCTATATTTGGAACACAATAACGCCATTTAGAAGGCAGGGTGCTCTGGGTCCCTGGCTAATGAACTAGAGCGGATCTCCAATTGAGGGCCCTGGAGCCTGGAGTCACAACCGTGCCCAATTCTTCCTTCTCCTCATCCCACCCCTCCCAAAGCTGGTCATCAAAGGTGGTGTTTCAAAGTTAGTCTAGTCTATAGAAGTAAAATAGTTATAATAATTGAGGAAAAATATTAGCGATTTCCATGCTTAAACAAATGGCACATGGCACATAAATTTCACCATCTGCTATGACTTTCCCCGAGTAGGAAGCTGGCAAATAGTGTATAATCATCTACATATGACGGATAATTTCCAGCCAAGACTAAATAAAAATGTGCATTGTCTTCAGGCATCATTTTAAAAAGCCAGAGACATAAGGTAAACAATAAAATGTCATCTCACTGTTTACTTTCCCCATTAAATACACACAAAACTGGTTTATGGCCATGTGCACTATATTATTCATAGGTGAGACTATGATTTTTAAATTTTATTTGTATATGTATGCCAGCAGGTGCCCACAGAGGCCAGGGAGGATGTAGGATCCTCTGGACCTGGAGTTGCAAGTGGTTGTGAGCTGGACAATGTGGATGCTGGGAAGCAGCTCGGGTACTCTGTAAGAGAACAAAATGCTCTTAACTAATGACCCATCTCTCTAGTCCCAGGTATAGATATTTTATACACTCTTTTGTATCTATATCTGTCTAGGTAGACAGATATACCTATCTATATAAATATATCTAGAGATATGTCTAGATGTAAATATAGATGTCTGTCTATCTATATAGATGTATATATAATTATCTATATCTTTAGAGATAGATATCCCAAAATAAATTCCTTATGCTTATGAAGAACTTATGAACACACTCCAAGTTTGGCATGCTTTCCATTTTCCCCCCTTTTCTTTCTTTTAAAACTTAATTAAATTTATTCATTCATGTTTGTTTGTTGGAAAGAGTATCTCACTAGATAGAGAGATCTGGTTTTGAACTCATAATCCCTGCTTGCCCCTCATGAATGCTAATATTTCAGATCTATGCCCCCACAGCAGCTATAAATACCTGGGCTACATGTAACAACACTTCATTTAATTTACTTCTTGTTTGGACTTATTTGGTTATTTATGGTTGGGGAACACACTCTTCAGCATGTGTGTAGAGGTCGGAGAACAATAGAGACTATCCTAAGGCCATTAGGCCAGGTGGCGAACATCCTTATTGACTGAGCCATCTCATCTTTGCTCCACTGAGTTTATGTTTAACCTGTCCCAAGAACGGCTTCCGGCAGAACTCTTGTTGGCTGAGAGTACTCTGAGAGTTAAAGCAATAAAAGTACTCAATATTAGGAAATAGGTATATTTTTTGATGGAGGAGGTATAAAGCTCTATGGGGAAAATTTGCACAAAGTGAAAAAAATAAATCCACTGTCAATGAAATCCATGTCCTTGCAGAATTCTTGAGGTTTCCTAATATATAACAGAATTAGTGTAGTCAGGTTTCATTTAGGCACAAGGCTTGGCCGTCCATTATTTAAACAGCACTGTCAGTCACGAAAGAATACTTCAAGCACATGACAACAAAATTCTCTCCGTACTGAAGGTCGCCCTCTAAATCAGAAGAGAACGCAAGGGCTTCCTAACGACTCCTTCTCAAACAAATTACTGGCTGGGCTCACCAAAATGAATTTTATTATTGAGGACAAGTGAATTGTACAGTACTTATAGCAAACACATTAGAGGATTAAAATTGATTGAAGGAGATTGGATTTGAAAAGATATAAATAGGGAAGACATGAAAAATCTGCTCAGAGTGAACTTATGAAAACAGCAGTGGAATTCAGCCATTGGCCAGTCGCCTCTGGAGGGCCCCTTCTGGTTGTCCAGAGAGCAAGCTGTAAAGATTGTACTGCCGTGGTGTTATGGTGATGGGTACTCGCGGAAGGCACATGCCAACACAGAAGGACTGTATCCATCATGGTGGTGTTTCTACGGCATAGGATGTGAACTAGGTGCTCACAGGATAAATAAGCTGATACAGATGGACAAGCCATGAAACCGCCATGACCAACATGTAATTTTTCTGCATGTCGACCACTTGATGTGACTGCACAGGAAGTTTGAAGTAACTCCACATGGAAGATCTCTCCAGGGCTCTTCTGTTTCTGATTAGCTGGACGAAGTTCAGCCCGCTTCAGTGTGGATTTGCTATGGAATGATCATACAATGAAAGGCAATCCTTTGTCTGTACCCCGTGTTTATCACTCTTCTATGAGTGTCCCATAAGCACAGGTACTAGACTCTAGTAGAAACCCTACGGGGCAGGCACTACCAGCACGACCAATAACCCAGTAATACACACAGTGATACAGTGAAACTCAGGGCCAGAAAGCACAAAAACTCCCCCTCTCCTCAGCTTACAGGGTCATCAAGAGAAATATACAGAATTCAGATCTCGAGATGGCCAGCCGAGGAAAGAGCTCACTTGGAAAAGTGTTTGTCTTACTAGCAAGAGAATCAGAGTTGCACCCCTCGGACCCATGAGAGAAGAGCCAGACATGATGGTGTACTATCGCGATTCCAGCACTGAAGAGGTAGAGACAGGTGGGTCGCTGGGACTTGCGGGATAGCCAGCCTAGCCTCCTAGGCCAGATACGGGCTAATGAGAGACCGTGACTCAAAATTCAAGCTGGCTAGTGGCTAATGAATGACACCTGAAGTTTCCCTCCTGCAGACTCTACCCACATGTGTGTAAGAGCACCCACACACCTGGGCTATTGGCCCCAGGATGTCTGTTCTGAAGTATTAACGTACCTGCAGATTTTAAACACAACTGTAACCCAACTTCCCCCACAACTGACTCAGAGAATAGAAGAGGGTTATCAGAAAATGGCTAATGGATTTTTTTTACATGATTCATCCAGGACAAGCTACACAACATCCACAGCAGCCTGCTCCCATGACAGCCATGTGAACTATGTTACATGAACTATGTTCTAGGTCCCATTTGTTCTTTCCTGACACCGCCATAATTTTCTATAGTTGGTCTATGTCACTAATTGGAATATGAGATTGGTAATATATGTAGGTTTCAGGTAAGTACAAGTTACAGAAGACATACAAGTCGAGTTACATGTGGATTAAAACACAGTGACTTCCGTCTTTGGAGCTCTCTTATGTACTTTCTCTTCCCCCACTTCCTTTCATCCTCCCATTTCTACCCTCCTTCTCTCTTCCCATCCATCTCCTCCCTTTCCTTCCTCTTATAGCTCATTTTGGGTAAAGCCATCTGCCACATTTGCAGGACATTCCAGCAGCCTGCAGAGAGGCCCCTGTGGTGAATAACTGAGACCTGCCAACAGCTACACTAGTGAGCGTGAAGACAGCGCTACTGATTTTTGTCCCCTAGCATCCTAGTTGACAACAAAACAGCCATTACCTCACAGACGCCAACCTAAAGCCACCCAGGACCTTCAGAATTCCATGAAGTTTTTATATATGTGTCATTTTAAGATGCTACGTTGAAGGGAAGTTTATTACACAGTACTAGATAACAAATACATATTACTACCTACAGAGGTGATCTATTAAAGACTTGCTAGACATTTTCAACATATTGAGACTGTAACGTGCCACTGTCATCTACACAGTTCCTGTGCAAGAACTGGGCATCAGATCACGATTAAAAGGCCATACATCAGAATGTTTAAGTGAACATATCTTTGTGTTGGCCTGAGTTCATGGTTATTGCCGGCTGTGCAAAGCTCACAGGGTTCCGGTAGAACACGGCTGCTGGTAAATGGTGTTCGTTCATCAAGCCTCTGACACCCAATCGGTCACTTTAGACAAGCCAGCAGGATGCCCCACTTAAACCCCATCCTGAGACGGACAGCGCAGAGTGCAAACTGTACCAAACACTAAATCTGCTCAAACATCTCTGGGTACCAGGCACTGTGGTAGTGCTGTCACACAGCCCTGAAGACAAGTCCCCTTCTTCATGTCCTAGAGCATGTAGGCTGGCAGCAGATAAGGAGATAAGGGAAGCGAAGAAAGAACAGTAATGGTTACAAAGGCAACAGGAAGCAGAGCTCTGGGGCAAGCATCCAGGGACTATGTGGTTCACTGGCATCCTCTCCAAGGCCAAATATTTATGAAGAATCTAGAATAGCTAGGCTGGTCGGCCACCAAGTGATCAGGACCAGCTACAGAAGCCTCAGATTCCCCACTTCTAAACTTGGAACCGTGGGGATTTACATTACAACACAGAAAATAAAGCTAGCGTCTACACAGAAATGACATTTGACATGTAGGAACAGGAGCGTTAGGCACTCCTCAGTCCACAGGGAAAGAGAATTGCTGGGGGCGTGACGGCACCTCCCTGCAACCCCAGCACTCAGGAGATTAAGGCAGGGGGCTGCAAGTGGGAAGCCAGGATGGGCCATTCAGTGAGCTTCTGATCAAGGAAAATCAACAAATAATAACAATAGTAATCAATAGATAACCAGGACTTCTTTGATATGGCTTTGAAGTCACTAAGCCTGGGGCATCATTATCACCACCCTCAAGGCAACAGCAGGGATATTTGCACAGCCTCCAGACTTAATAGAGTATCAGTCTCGGGGGAAACTAACTCAGTTACAGAGCGTCTGACCATTAATTTCAATGATTTGACTGTGTAATATAATGTTTCAATCCTGGAACACAATTTAAACTGGGACAGGTAGTCATTACTTAACTCAGAGTCTGAAAATTCATCTCCAACATGTCAAAATTTTTTTGTAGTCTCTATTCAAAGACTTGCCAAAAAAGATATGGGGTGAATATTTCAAAGTCCATAGAATTCAGTATCTCGATATCAAATAGCGCCTGGGCTGTTACTGCAGATAAAAATGGTGATAGAAGATTTTATTAAAACAGTAAGCAAAGGGAAAGGATGCTTGTCAAACACAGATCTCATCTCCCATACAAATGAGAGTGCCAAAAACGGAACGTTAAAAGATAGGAAGGGATACTCACTTTGGTGATAGATAGGGGAAGACTGGGTAAAGGGTCAAAAGAATACATGAAATTCACCAAAGACAACGGCAACAAAAAGTCAAGTCGTAGTCATAAACTGGCAAATGAATGCTTTCATTAGTACTCAAACACCAGCCTGCAGTTGGGGCTGGAGGGATGGTCCACTGTTTATGGGTTCCGGCTGCTCTTACAGAAGATCTGGGTTCGGTTCCCAGCACTCATTTGGTGGTGCACAACTGCCTGTAAGGGCAGGTCTAGGGGATCCAATGCCCTCTTCCTATCTCCTCAGACACCAGGCACACATGTGGGGCTCATGTGATGTGCAGGCACTCACACACTACACACACACACACCACACACTACACACACAACACACACCACACACATACTACACACACACACACTACATGCACACACTACACACACACACATACCACACACTACACACACCACACACACAGACGACACACACATACACACAAGCACACACACACACACACAATTTTTTTGCCTGAGAATTAAAAAAAAAGCGTAAATGTCATTGCATACTCATCAATAAAGTAAGTGCTGGAGGAATGGTTTAATATTCCCATTGAGAGATGATAAAAACAGAAATTAAGGGGAAAGTTGAATCCAGCAGCTGGCAATGTGTCTATAAATATGACCCGCCAGAAAATCCCTGAGGGTCGCATAGTTCTGAAGGAAAAGGCTGTGTATTCTTCCACCTGGGTGCGTACGTCTGTTCATTTGTATTCAGAGTCTATAGAATGCTCTGAGGTCAGGCTCGGGAACACTGCCCACCTCTTTTGACAGGCTCTCACACTGGCCTGTATCTTACCAATTAGGTTGGGCATTTTGGCTCGTGAGCTCCGGAGACTCTGGCATCTCTGCCTCCTAATGCTGGGATCCCAGGCCGTATCACCAAGCCTGGCCTTTTTACAGGGATTCTGAGGTAGAGCTCAGGTCTTCCTTGTACTTGAAATGGAAGAATTTGAATGACTGAACCATTCCCCCTAGCCCTATATCTTACAGATATTCTTTTTGGTTTGGCTTGGTTTGGTTTGGTTTGGTTTTTGAGATTTTTGTTATTTTAAGTGTGTGCACATATTTGCAATACTCACAGCGGCCAGAAGAGGGCATTAGCTCTCTTGGCATTAGAGGTAAGAATGGTTGTAAGGTGCCCTGTGGGTGCTGAGAATTGCAACTAGGTCTTCTGCAGGAGCAGCAAGTGCTCTTAGAAGCATCTTAACCGCTGGACAGGGTAGAGTATGGTTAATTCCTGATGCCTCGTGCCAAATCTGTGGCTCTGCTCCTCTTGGTGGTGGATATGAAATAATGTTACCTGAAGTTTTAGTTTCTCCCAGGGCACACATGTGGCAGGACTGTGCCTCACAGCCTGCCAGACCTTAGCCACAGTTGAGAGTCTTGTTTTAGCAAACATAATGTAAATAGAAGTGACATGTGTCACTTTGACATAGAGGCTTGAAAAGGCCTTTGTTCTTTCTCTGTCCCAGTAATTGTACAATCTTGGAGTTGGAGCAAGAAACCCTGAATGAGGGAAGAAGGGAGCAGCACGCTGAGCCAGCTCATAATAAAAAGAAAGAATTTAGAGGAAAGGAAGAAGCATTAGGCGCCGGAGATCTGGAACTATTTTTTAAGAAGCATGAACGCCTTATGCTAAGTGATTGCTTACTGGGATCTAGCCCTTCTAATTTTAATAGTATAGAACACAGAGTTTTGGTTAGGGAATTGTTTGATTTGGGGACCCCAGCTACTATCTACAATGTGTGCTTTAAACAGTGAGAAGTGCTCTATTATCACAGTTATGTGCTGAAAATTATTTCTAAAATTCATTTGAAATATTTAATGTGTGAGTGAAGACTTAGTATAGTTGAGACGCGTAAGGTTGTGTTCTTTTGTGGGAGGATCTCACCCAGGTGAATTCAGACACGGCTCAGCACCATTCTGTGTAGAGTGTCTGGTATCTAATCACCGAGAGAGTGCATCTTCTGACCTGCCTGAGCCACACCTCATTTCCTACTGCCCTAGTCCCTGGTAGCCACTGCCTGTCACTTGTGTCTTTGAGCTCGACTTTATTTTATTTTATTGTACATGTGTGCGATCGTGTGTATATATGCACATGCAAATGTGCAGAGATCAGGAGTCAAAGCTCCAGTGCTGCTCCTTAGGCAAGGCTCCTTTGTTTATTTAGTGACAATGTCTTCCACAGAGACCAGGAATTTGCTGAAGAGGCTGGCCTGCCAGTAGAGGGACCCATTCATAGCCAGCTCCCCAGTGACAGGACTACAAGCCCATTCCACCATGCCCAGTTTCTACGTAGGGTCTAAAAATCAAACTCAGTTCCTTGCACTCGTGTGTGAAGTACCTTTCCCAACTGAAGTCTATCTACAGCCTTGATTCCAACTTCAGATTCCGCACATTCAGGAGGCAGATCTGCCAGTTTCAACTTGCTCTGTCTGGCTTATTCACTTAGCAACATGTGCTCCGTGTTCATCCCCACTGTGACAAATGGCATGCTCTTACATGGGTAAATAAGGCTCTGCTTATTCCCTGTGCTGAGCCCACCCCTTACATAGTTCAACTATCAGCAATATAATGCCCTCAGCATATACAGACATGACACTTTGCAAAGTCATTCTGGAGTCTTGGAATGGGTCCACTCCCCCAAGGCAAGGTAAGGAAGGTACCCCTGGACTTTACCCTCAACATGCCTGCAGTGCGCCGAGGATAGAAGACATTGGGCAATGGTAGCATGATGAGCAATGGATGGTATGGGACAATAAAAGAGACTTTAGTTGTGGTTGATGAGGACAGAGTGATAACGAGAGAAGGCATTGCTGGGAGAAGCTGAAATGGGGAAAAGAAAGGGGAGAAACTGTTTCACGCAGGTGGTGAAAAAGGCTGGAGGTAAGAAAGGGCGTGGCACCATCTACAAGCCTAGGACAACATGGGAAAGCAGGAGAACAAAGGACCAGGAAGAGGAATGAGCTGGGGATGGAGAGGGTTTGAAATCAGGTACAACATATTAGACATTTTCTGGGTGGCGATATAGTGCCACTGGCCATGAGGTAGCACTGCTTCTTTATGACTTTTATTTATTTGTATGTATGCGTGAAGGGTCATGCATGCCATGGCACACATGTGGAGACCTGAGGACAACTTATGACAGTTGCTTCTCTCCTTCTACCATGTGGGTCCTGGGGATTGAACCCAGGTCATCAGGCTTGGAGGCCAGTACCTTGCTGGCCTTAGGGAATCTTTCTTGAAGAACGTAGTGGCTGTACTTAGAGGGAATAAAAGAGAGACAGATGGATGGGCAGAAGATGCAGAGGATACCAGTGTGCTGTAGCTAAAGACTTGGACATGTGGATGTTGGACACGAAGTCATACAAAGATAGAGAGAAGAGCCAAGGCTGGAAATCGACTTTGGAGAGACTACTGAAGAAGTGTGATGCAGTCTACTGCACAGAACAGAGAGTAACAGGATCATAATGGCATTGTTACTCATGCACATCCCTGCATGTTGCTCATAGCCCCTTTTATATAAATAAGAAATAACTAAAATTCCACCTTATGCTAATAGTCCATTGGCCATACCCTTTGAGAGACCTGGCCATACTGACATGCAGGATAAAGTCCAGCATCAGAGGAATGATGTTACTGCGCACCGCACTCATCATCATGTGCACAGTCAGCATTCATCACCACCCTAACTCTCTCTTAAGAAGAGGCAACGTTCACAATGCAACTTTAGCACAGTACAGGAAGACAGTAGACAGATTCCTAAAGCAACACAAAGCACTTAAATGTACCTAACACCTTTCAACAAGTATTTTGAGACAGAGTCCCTGGCTTCAAATTCACTGTGTAGCCTAGGGTAGTCTTGAACTCCTGATCCTCCTGCTTCCAAGTCCCATGTGCTAAAAGTCACATGTAAATGAACACACATGAATACGTGTGCACACATGAGTACACACACACACACACACACGGGAACTGCTGAACCTCATTGGAAGCCCATCACTCCCAGGGGAGGTGAAGGTGTCTCCCTCTAGGGTTCTCAGCTGATAGGAAAAAAATCACAGCTGTGCGAGGACAGCAATAAAACCCACAGTCATTTATAAAGGATGCACATGTAGCAACTTGGTCAGCTAGGAAGAAAAAGAAAGCACCTTTGAGGGGTAGGAATCTCAAGGAGCTTTAGGAGTCTCAAATGGAGGCTTCCTGCAGCTCAAGGAGAGCACCCACATTCTCGGCTACGTTCTCAGAACATGCATGGCAGCCAGAAACTTCCACAACTACAGTTGCATTAGAGGAACATCCCGGCGTACATGTTTGCTGCCTGGTCCTTCCATTTACTTGTTTAGAGACTTCTTGTGTCCTAGCCTGACCTTGAAGTTGCTATAGTCTGGAATGACCTTCAATTTCCAGGCTGGCAGTCTCCATTCTCTGAGTGCTGTGATTATGGCCATGTATTACCATGCTCAGTTTATGTGGTGCTGGACTTTAAGTCTGGCCTCACACAGGCTGGGGGAGCATCCCACCAACTGAGCTACCTTTTCAGTGCTTTGCTTCTCATTTTTAAATCAGAAACTTAAGAGCCAGAACTATGTTAACCTTGCTACTTCTAGCACATCGGTATAGCTGGAATTTTCATAGGCATATCTATGAAAATTATCATAGGCAATAGTTGATTATGTTCATTAAACATTCAATATGAGCTCTGAAAATTAGTGACTGGTGTCTGGGTTTCTCTCATTCAGGAGAACCTTCTCAAATGGGAACAATGGATGGCAGTTCTATTTTACAGAGAAAGTGAGTGAGGGGTGTGTGTGTGTGTGTGTGTGTGTGTGTGCATGCGTGCTCGAGCTTGTGTGTGTCTCTGTGCACATGTTTGTGTACCGTCATACCTGTGCTACAGGTGTGTGGATGCCAGAGGCCAACTTTGAATAATGTTCCTCAGTTGATACCCACCTTGTTTTTTTTTTCCTTAGTTTTTCTTACTGAGATCCAGAGCTTACTGACTAAGTTCAGCTATGTCCACCTCCCCACACTGGAATTACAAGTACACACTATCAGGTTCACAGTATGGAACTCAGGGCCCTGTGTTTGCATGGCAAGCACTTCACTGACTAAACAGCCATCTCCCCAGCCCATGGCGACTGAGTCTTAAGGCATTAAAACTTATTTGCTCAACTTCAGGACACAGCTGTGGCAGAGTCATTACATTACGGGATTACTGCATCCATCCAGTCCTCGACAGTGACCAGTGACCAACAACAGCTGAGTGACAGCTTAATTTAAGAAAATTAAGAAAACACCATACCTCATAGTCTGGAGATGACCTCATAATAATTTCTGGAAAATTCATCCTTATATGACATACTGAGATAGCTGATGGAAATATAGTTATTGTCTCTGCCAGGTACCTGGCTTGAAGTAATGCACACTCAATTAACTGAAGTGCTACTGATACTGTGATTAAATCATCCACCGGAAATCAACATCTGGACTCCTCTGGAACCACGAGATCGGCAGGAAGAAAACTGGTCCTATAACACATTTACAAATTGATGCATGAGTCACATTCTAATGCTATATTGCATTACTATAAAAAAACACCATGATATTATGAAAAAAAAAAAAAGTCCCAGAACATGCAAAAGAAAAAAGAAAGCAGTGGAGGGAGGAACGAAGAGAGAAGGAGGAGGAGATAGAGGAGGGGAGGAGGAATTAGCAGAGGAGGATAGAGGAAGGGAGAAGGAGAGCAAAGACAGGCAGGAGTACCTCCTGCCACTGAACTGAATTTCCCCTTTAAAATTGGTCTGTTCTACATGACAACTCCTTTCCTGTCTGAAAATCACATATCTTCTTCTTCACACTATGTTTACATTCCAAGCAACATTACAACACGTCCCCTATGTCAGTTTGACAGAGGGAAGATCAGGGAACAAGCCTTTGAACTGTTACAGCCCATTGGGTAGACACATACTTGGTACACATCCTAATTTTGAAAAACATGTTATTTATTTGCTAGACTGAAACGATTTTACCAAATGCTTTCAGAATCACCAGGTAAATATGTGTCTTGGAAGGCAAGCATACCAATGTGGAACACATGGACCATATACCAAGGACAGCCTGCTCTTCCATGGATAGCCCCTGTCCCCTCGTATATCATTATATTAGTAGGACCATCTTCTTGGACATAAAGCATATTTATTTTTAGGGAAGAAGCTGGACTGGAGAGATGACTTAGTGGTTAAGAGCACTGGCTGCTTTTGCAGAAGACCCAAGTTCAGTTCCCAGAACCTACACCAGTGCTTATAACCACTTGTAACCCAAGCACCACGGGACTTGATGTCCTTTTCTGCCCCGTGAAGGTACCTGCATATATACACACAAACCAAACTGAAATGAAAACTTAAGGAGGAATGCTTATAAATTTGCAATGAATTTCTTTTGTTTGGAAATACCAAAAGTTCACAGATCACATATTAAAACAAGATTGATTAGAAACAATAGTCCATATCAACTAGATCAATAGCTGTGCATGGACATTTATCAGAGGATTTGATGAAGGCCTCTTTACAAGAACCAAGCAAGGAGATTCTGAGTCTGCAGTGCAGCACACTGGCTGTGTGCAGTGCATGCCTGGAGGGATGAGTAGTGTACCACACTGGCTGTGTGCAGTGCATGCCAGGAAGGATGAGCAGTGCACTACACTGGCTGTGTGCAGTGCATGCCTGGAGGGATGGGCAGTGTACCACACTTGCTGTGTGCAATGCATGCCTGGAAGGATGAATCATTCACCACACTGGCTGTGTGCAGTGCATGCCTAGAGGGGTGAATAGTGTACCACAATGGCTCTGTGCAGTGTATTCCTGGAGAGATGAACAGTGCACCACACTGGCTGTGTGCAGTGGATGCCTGGAAGGATGAGTAGTTCACCACACTGGCTGTGTGCAGTGAATGCCTGGATGGGTGAGTAGTGTACCACACTGACTCTGTGCAATGCAAGCCTAGAGGGATGAATTCCGGTGAGAATCCTCTTGATGCACCTTGTCATTCATTTGTGCATTGCTTGTAAACATTTACTATTTAGGCAGTGACATGAAAACACCAGCCTGTATCCTGGGAGGTCAGTGAAGAGTGGAATAGGCATTTTCCAGCCCTTTTTACAGTTAATGGTGAATGGACAAGACAGGCTCAAACAATCCATTGCTCAAGTGGGTGACTACAACGAGTGTCCTCAAGCTCTTCTCTCCGTCCCAAAGCCCAGTCATCAGTTCAAGATGCACATCAAGTCCCTGTTTGACTCAGAAACAAAACCCTCGCCATAATCATCCATGAGTAATGCCTGCACTGCATCTCAGCTCCCTTCATCCTGAAACTTGTTCCTTAGAGCTATCCACACTAGCCTTTCTGGTCCTCTTGTAGAATACCTTGCATACAGGGTATTCCTCAATCCTTCTATCCATTGTTCGCACTATTTCTAATTGGAATGCTCTTTTAACATAAACAGCCACACAGCCCATTCCTTCATCTCTTTTAGACTATGCTGAATACAGCATTGTAGGGAGGACTTTCCTGAACCCCATTCAAAGCTGAATGCAGCAGCTTTTGCCACCCTGCCCACCTGTCTTCTCCTTTCTCAGTTGATGCACAACAAGGCTCACATTCCAACAAGACCAGCTTATACATCAAGCGTGTCTTCTCTCATCAAACACGCCTTCTCTCCCGTGAGCCGTTAAATTCCATGAGGGTTTCTCCTGTTTTGCTATTGTTTACTTCTTTATTTTCCTCTAATGGATTCAAGAAGAATGTTTTAAACAAAGCAGTTGTCAGTGGACAAATAATAGATGAATAGAGACAGACACACAAGCATTAATACAGATATGCACACACACACACACACACACACACACACAAAGGTACATAAGAATGAAAGGTGCAAGCAGCTATAAAGCTACCTACTAATAGATTCTTATCCACCCTAGAGATCTGGGAAGCGGGAGGATGGGGATTCAATTGTAAAAGATTTCCTGAGCATTCCTGAGCTGAGATGGGGTGAAGAAGGAGCATTGTGGGAAAGGATTCTGATCTGGAAAGTGTTCTGCTGTGGCAGAAGCAGCCAGTAAGACAGAGAGGTAGAATATTTCCAATGCCCCACTCCAGGAGATGGGCAGGTCTGAAAAGGTTTAAATAAAATAGGCAAATGGATAACCAGCCAGCGTTCCCGAGCTTGAAGACCACACCAAGTGACAAATTCATGTTAATCATCTTAATTGAAATTTGTTCTTCACCTGATAGACAGAAGGGGTAGAGCAGAGAATGAGCATGCCTTTGTGGTGTTTGGTTTAATTAGCTACTCTGGGTTGCAGAGCACAATTTATCTAGACATTGACATGACAGCTGCCACATCCCCAGGACAAAAGCCAAAGGCCACATGGAGATTTACAGGAAAACTTCTGAAGGTCATGACCACGTCCAGAATGAAACAGATGATTTCCCCATTGTCCTTCCGAGGTGGAGGTGACTCAGGTTGAAAGACACAAGCCTTGTCCCATTGCCTCAGCAGGAAACTGCATTTCCTTAGAAATCACACAGTCCGAGTCCATTCCCTTCTCTTCCTACAAAGGGGGATAATGTGGATTGTCTTGCTGGACACCAGCCACACTCTGTGGCTCTGTGAGGCCCTTTTCTTACTCTCCATTCAAGCAAACCATTCTCTTGTGGCATAGGACAATGAGAGGTACGGCCACATGAAGCCGTGCATCCATCACTGACCTAACACATTTGTACACTCTTCGGCTTCTACCACGGTCTTCTGGTACCTTTGGGCAGAAGATAGCTCTCCGTGAAAGCCCGGTAAAGCACTGGCTTGGGTTGCATAATAACTTAATGTTAGTTTAAGTGATTTGTGTTTAGAGCTTTAAAAAGAGAAGAAGTGGACCCGTTCATAACACACACACACACACACACACACACACCACAATGTTCCCAGGAATGTTTTTGCAGTGACAGCAATGAATCCAGTAAGCCAAATGAGGTTGTTGCAGGAAGGGATTTAATTAAGCTGATTCAGGCATGAAGTGAGCAACACACAGCCCAGGGAATATTGTAAAGAACTGACCACACTAACACTAAGAATCCGCACCATTAAAACAGCCAATATGTTAGCCTACCAATCTATTTAATTCCACGTTTGTCCTGCCCCATCAAATAAAACAAGACCCTGAAATGGAACTGTCTGAGGTGATTCACAACAAATCAATTGACAGCGAGGAAGGGAAATCCTTAGCCACCGCTGAGGCTGCAGTTCCAAGGGAGGTTACTTCAGGGAAGGGAAGATGTTTTTTCTCTCTCTCTCCATCTCCCCAGAGTGAGAACAGGAATTAATCAGCAGGACCCAGCCACCCTTTCAGACGGACTCTGCCAACATTCACAGACACACTTCATTTCTTTCCACATTTCTGAACAACGGACAGCCACCAACTTTTAATAATTCCACTTACTGGAGACTGTGAGTAAGGACTATGGCTAGCAAGACTGATGATAATGTACTAACGTGGAGGAGTGGAGACTGTGGCTGTGAAATCTTCCTGCCCCAGCCTGGATCACATCTCAGTTTCTTGACGTAATATGATACGGATGTAATTATTAGCAGTCATTAGCAGAGCTTTCATAGGCGTCTTGCCCCAACTGTGAAAGCAAGGTTCAGCTTAATCTCTCATTTTAATCTTAATTCATGCATGTCACCCATCACCACAGAAGGAGGGCATGGTGATTCTCTGGCGTCTGTTTTGACAGATTGCTCTTCCTTGCTTCTTTTCTATTATAAATATTTGATGCATGGTTCAACAAAGGAAGATGGAAATTTCAGCTCTGTAAATGATCTACTGAAGTGAATTCCAGCCTTCTTGGCTCTGTCTGAGCATACTGTCAGGTACTGTTAGGATCTGAGCCAGAAATGTCCCTCTCAGGCTCATATCGTGGAACACACGGTCACCCACTGATGGCACCAATGGGCACAGTTGTAGAACCTTCAGGAGGGGTAACCCTGCTGGGGAAGTGGGTCATGGAAGCCCAGGTCCACATCAAGTCCAGTCGCTGCTTTCTGCTCTGCTTAGATGTGAAGAAGTGAGAAATGCCAGCTGCATGCTTCTTCCTCCATGGAGTCCCCTGCCACTGTGCATTTCCCTCCAAGATGGAATAGATCCTCTCCTACTACAGCCAAATCCAGCCTTCTTCCTTTAAGATGCTCTTTGATAGATATTGTTTTATAGGAAAGAGCAAGAGAGTACAGAGGGACAAAACATAAAGATATAGCATGTAGTCTCTTCTTTTTAAGTATCTAATCTCTCTCTGTCTCTGTCTGTCTCTCTCTCTCTCTGCGTGTATGTGTGTTACATGTGAGTATAGTGCCCCTCAAGGCCAAAAGACACCTTCAGTTCCCCTCAAGCAGGAATTTCAGGGAACTGTGAGCCACCCAGTATGGTTGCTGGGAATAGAACTTGGACCCTTTGTAAGAGCAGTTGGTGCTCTTGGCCACTGAACCATCTCTCAAACCCAGACATGTCCATTGTTCTAAGCCCTTTGCAGTATTGAAAGAAACCCAGTCTTTTTATTCTCTATGCAGATTTCCATCGTAGACCATGTATTTAATTGTCTAGACTGTGCCATTTTAACAGAACAATACAACCCTGGTAGCATGCCACCACTCCAGGACAAGCCACTCTGTCTTTTGCTGTACACTAATCTAAAATGGAATCTGAGAAATGACAAGAGCCTTCACAACAGCGCACAAGGTGAGCAGCAGATTCCCCTTCCATTGTTCGCACATCTTAATGTGCTCCGGACGTCCCGGGGACAAATGAGACCCCAGAAGCCACATGTTTTCATTTTATCACTTTTGATTTAAGATGACTGAAGACAGGACCCAGCATTTATTCAGCACATCCAACATTTGCCATTGTGAGAATAAAAGGTGAGCGGGCAGAGTGGGGGCGACACTGGGGATTTCTGAAAAGATAGTGTCACTTGAAGAGCAAAGGAACCTTTAGTTAATAAGCCTCCCCCTGGCTGACAACGATGACTTTCCGGACACATTCAGAATCCCGGAGAAGCAGACAGAGGGCCTCACTGAGGCTCTGGATCCTTCTGTGCCAAGCCCATGTCTGAATAAAGACAGGTCTTATTACTGGTCTTTTAAGAATCCCAATAAATTAAATGTCTTGGTTTTGGGGGGATAAACGATTTAAATTATAATTCCAAAGATCATGGGAAATTTCTACAATCTCAAAGTGCTCTACTGCCTCAAAGCAAGAATAACATTACCCAGCGCCAAGGGGGCAGAGAGGAAGCTGTGTTTAATAAGGAGCCTCTTTCATCTAGTAATGTCTGGATTAATAGAGTCTTAAATCTGAACATCTACGACCCCAAAGTCCAGTGCAGCCAGTGTTTGACAAGGACCCTAACAACCAGGCACGGTACTAGACATGCACATTTTAAGTGAGAAGATGGAGACCACAGCAACGGCTCGGGGGGTTGCTGCACTTGCAGAAGACCAAGGTTCAGTTCCCAGCGCTGACATGGAGGCTTGCAATACCTGTCACTCCAGCTCTGCTACGGGGTCTCCAATGCCCTGTTCTAGGGCCTGTGAATTCTCTCTCTCTCTCTCTCTCTCTCTCTGTCTGTCTGTCTCTCTCCTTCTCTCCCTCCCTCCCCACTTCACACACACATGCACACTTACAATGGTGAGTGATACTTTTTGCTATGTGAAGAACCACAGGTCCTCTATGTACTTAAAGATATATTTTCATACGATGTAAGCCAAGTCTATCTCTACCAGAATTTGTAGTTATGGCTCACACTCAGGGTGAAAAGGGATCAGAGAACCTGTTACTATATTTGAATCTCAGCTAATCAGCTTATAACGAATGAGCAGAACATTCTTGGGGTAAGGCTTCTAATTTTTTAAAGTGATTATTGATGATAAGGCTTGCAGATGGTTCAGTCAGTAAGGTAGTTGGCATACAATACAAGGAACTGGATTAAATCTCAGGACCCACATTAAAAAAGAACACAGGTAAAATGGTACATGCTTGTAATCCCAGCACCGGGGAAGAAGAGACAGACAGGTCTCTGGGCATCTGCCAGCCAGTTTAGTAGCCTTTAAAAAATCGCCTAATTTGAGAGTATTGAGTCAGTGAGAGACCTTGTCACAAAAAACGGAGATAGACAGGCTCTGAGGAATGACAGCTGAGGGTGTTCTCTGGCTTCCATATGCACACATGTATGCCAATATACATATGCATCTGTAGGATTCACATACATGCACATACATGAGGATATTTATTTCAGACAGAACAGGAATGCTGATGATAAGTGGAGAAGCTGGAGCCATTCCTGCCTTCTCAACACCACAGGCCGGAAGCTAATTCTGTGGAATTTCTCCGGGGCTCCTTCACACTTTTAATTTGAAACACTGGGTGTGGTGGTCCCTGGTCAGCAATGTGTAGCGGTAGCAGTGGCTGTGTGATACCGAGACAGACAGCCTTCTCCCATGGCCTCCTTCTCAATGGACCGGACATGCATGGCAGAGGCCAGTTCTAGGTATTCTTCCAAAATACCACTCACCTCTGCTTTGAATCAGTGTTTCTGACTTTTATCTCAAGCTCACAGACTCAGCCACATTTGAGGTCAGCTAGACCCAGGTGTCCTCCTGTTTCAACCTCCTCAATGCTAGGTTACAAGTGTGTACTAATTCCACGTCTTGATTTTCACAAATTCTGGACTTGAACTCAAACCCTCATGTTTTCTACAGATTTTATCCAAGAGAACTGTCTTCCTAGCCTCTGACTTAGTTTCTAATGCTAACAAATTAAAAAAAAATATTCCTACTGTTATTCTCTCAAACAGTATTATATATAGTGAAGTCCAAAGTGCAAGAAGGTGGCTCATACTTCAGGGACTCTGCTCTTTGTTTCCATCAAAGTTCTATGCTGGGTCTCTTCTAACATCTGGGTCTTCCATCACCTGATGGTTTACCAGGTTGCTACATTGGGGAAAGATCCTGGCCATTCTCAGTTTCATCACAAAGGCTTTTCCTGTTTTCCATTCAGCAAGAAAGGAGAACCGTGATCTTCACTCCTCACTGCACGGCTCCTGAGTATGAACCAGAGGGGCCGGAGGGGCTGGAGCTTTGTACCCTGTTACTAACTGATAACAAAATCTAAATGCATCCTCCCTGAGCCATACTGTCATCTAGAAAGTTCATATTCAAGATTTCACAGCCAAGGTACAAAGCTGTTTATGCTTTAAATAAGTGGTTTTTGTGATGCGCTGAGTGTTTAGCTTTGCTGGGTCACATGCAGCCTGTGGGCTCCAGGGTGGGAACATCTATAAGATGATACCCGAGACTGAATACCTTATAAAAACAAAGGTGTATTTGATTGAAAGGGGTTTGGGGTTTGCTTTATCTTCTTCCTTCCCCTCTTTCTCTCTCTCCCGCTCTCCTTTCCCCTCTTCTCTTTCCTATTCCCCCCATTTCCCTCATCTTCCTGACTTCCATGCATTTACTCTTCCAGAGGCATCCACAACAATGTTTCTCCCCAGCAAAGGACCAGAGAGAACAGCGCTACCATGGATTGAGACCTTGAGACCGAGAGCCAAAAGACAGTGTTCCTATTTTCAGTTGGTTTTCTTGAGTATTTTATCATGATGAAATAAAGCTGACTACCAAATCCATAGCCTCGACTTTCCCCTCTTGGTTATTATTATCCACCCCTGTGGGTTCCTCAAATGGGACCAAATTCCTTAATCCACCCATGACAGGGTTTCCAGTTTCTCCTGTGAGCAACCCACATCCCTGCACTCTCACCCAGACTGCACTTCGCCATCCTCATTTTCAACCAAAACCTTGCTATCATTTTGAAATCTACAGCCCTGTGAAAACTATTGATTTATGGTGATAACCCAGCCTGCCTGCTCACATCTCAAATCTACCCAGTGAGAGGAGCCCCAGAAATATTCGTTCAGACAGATAAAAATCCTCCGTATTTAGCAGAACTGACTTCCATGACCCGTGGGCACACTGTGTTACCTGGGGACATTTCTGGAGTTATGCACTCAGAGATTCTGCCTGGGACTCAAAGTCACTGCCATCTATTTGTCAAAATAAATAGTATTAAATGCCAACCCTCCTAGGACTCTGGGGAGGGTAATGCTATTTATTTGTTTAAAGATAGTCTCGTTCTATAGTCTGAGCTGGAACAGAACTCACTGCAAGGTCCTGCCTCACTTCCTGAGTGCTCAGAAAACAGCCATGAGTTACTATGCTTGGATGTGGTTTTCTAAAGGTAATTTGTTATTCCTAATTAGAAACAAAAGAGCCAAGAAAGAGTGTGGGATTACAGGACCAAATGTAATCCATACTATTTTGTCATGTGTCTGCACCACACAAGAAAGCATGTTAATAAATATTCTCTATAATATACATCTAGATATATTACATATGATATATATTGCACACGACTGTATGTGCTTGCATTTAATTAATAAAATGTATACATGCACATTCTTATATGCTAAAATGCTAGTTTAATTGGTAAAGTGCTTGCCTTGTAAAGATAAGGAGTGGATTAAATACCAAGAACCCGTGGGGTCCCAGTGCTGGTTAGTGGGCACAGTTGGATCTCTGGAACTCCCTGGCCTGCTATCCTAGCCTACTGGATGCCCTCTGGGCATATTAGTAACCCTCAATTCAAAATTTGTAAATGGGGGTCTGAGAGATGACACTCAAGATGGTTCTTTGGGCTCCATAAGTGTCTGAGATCTAATAAGGAAGAACTTTGATCCCACACTCATCTATAAGGTTTATATGAAATTCTACATCTCCATGAATACCTTATTTTACAGAAAACAAGACTCAAGACCAGTTAGTTCATAAACCCCAGGCATTCTGTCGAGAGATTGTTCAAAATTAGACATGGAACCAATTAGTGAATCATTCTTTCCTGTTTTTTTTTTTTTGCCATTTTCTCTGAGAGAATTCTAACTCTTCATAGAAGACATACACTAGGAAGTATCCCTTTTAAAATTATGCTTTCAAAGATTGGTATACAAAGTTTTATCCTGGAATTTTCACATATACTTTATTCTTTTTTAGTATAGATTAATTATATATCATGGGCTTTTCTCTGATGTCCTCTCCCTCTCTCTCTCTGCCCCCCTCCCCAGTACACACACAAGGTATTTTGATCATCCTTATCCCATCCCATCAATTTCTTTTGTCACCTCCCAATCTTGCCAATCCCTTCCTCTTCCCAAATGAGCTCATATTTTCACATCTTCTTAAATAACCTGGAGCTTTCGTGACATCAAGACTTAGCAGCACTCCTGAAATCCCCCATTTAGTGATCCAAGTTTTCTCCCTTGAGCGCATTTATTAACAGAAGTAAACACTTTCCAGTAGACACCAAAGGACTCCTAATTACCACAGAGCCTGCTACTCCTCTACGACCCAAGATGCTCTCTTTTTGCTCTCACTGTGGCTCCCTGGTCCCTGCAAACACTCGCAAGTTTGAAGACACCCCACAACTTTTCCTGTTCATGTGATACGGTAACAATCTTTAGAAATGTCATCTCTGCTCTTTCAGGTTTCGCATGGCTTCATAACCTGTGAAAATGATTTAGAACAACCTCAGACACAGATGACATGGACTGAAAAGCTACAAGCCTAGGCCACAAGTTGTATCAGCAGTTTAAGGCGCCTGCCTCTAAGCTTGAGTCTAATCCCCAGGACCCCATGGTGGGAGGAAAAGATGGACTCCTGAAAGTTGTCCTCTGACCTCTGCATGGACATCATAGCACACATACATATGTACAAACACATATACCCTGCACCTACATACACACAACACACACACTAAATAAATGTATTATTTAAATAAATGTATTATTTAAAAATAAGCTACTGATAAAAATAGTTACAGGGTTGGGGGAACTAACAGTGCTCAGGGAAGTGACTTTCTGGAGAGGATTACAGTCAGACCTCTCTTCTCTTCATGCTCTGGCTTCCTTTCTTTGTTGGAGTAAAACACTCCAGCCAGAAGCACTTTAAGAGAGGAAAAGGCTTGCATGTCTCATAATTTCATTTCCGTCTTTGAGGGGAGTCAGGGCAGGAACTCAGGCAGCGCTTGAGGCTGAAACCATGGCGACACGTTTCTGCTGTCTCGCTCTGGTACTCCGCTACCTTTCTTGTACATGCCAGGCCTGCCCACTCAAAGGATGGTGCTGTACACAGAAAGCTGAGCCTCGTCCATCAACCAGCAAGCAGGATAATCCCCCAGAGACATGTCCACAGGCCAATCTGATCTGGGTGTCCTTCCGTTGTGACTCCCTTCTCCAGTAAGTTTAACTCTCAAGTTGAAAGTTAGCTCTAATCCGAATGTTATAGAAAGTATGTTTATGCTTGGTGGAACTTGCATTAATTGCAGGTCTGTGCAAATTGTGATTCAGTAAATTGTCTGATTGTGGTGATCAGTAAGATCCTGGGCACTGAGGACTTTACAAAGATCTTCCAGCCTCCACGCACCTTAGTTGCTTGCCTCTTCCTTTCCCAGTTTAGGACGAGGGCTGCCTAGATCCCACTCTGGGGTTTAATGGACATTCCAACCCTGGGGGAGGGTGGCTGGTAAGCTGAAAACCCTTCCTTTCTTGAGTCCAAAGAAGCCACTTTTGAAGGCCAAGATTTAGATGTAAGCATGAAGGATGTGTGTGATCCTGAGGGGGAAAATATCAAACATGACCCAAAGGGACTGTGGCAGCCTACCTAAGGGAAGTTGTCTCTGGATAGATTTTCTCTGATCTTAGCTTTTGAAATACAGCCCTCTTATGCAAAACCTCAAAAACTGTCACTGTTGTATTTCTAAAAGAATGCTTTGTCCTTTTTCTCTCCCTCAAGAGAGAGAGAGAGAGGGAAAAAATGATGTTATTTTAATTGGCTTCAAGAAAAATTTGCAAGTATCCAAGAATAAAAGAAGAGAGAAATAACCACAGTTTGTCTGTTGCTATCAGCAATTAAAGACACTTTACCTAATCACTGTGGACGAAGGTACTATTCAACAATCATCTCTGGTAAACCAGTATTTTATGACCAGTTTCTTAGTTAATTGTCCTTAGGAAGGAGAGAAAAATTCATTTGTATGGAGCAGATACAGTCATTAACAGCAGAAGGTCATGCTGGAGACAAGATTATAGATCACCTAGAACATCACTTAAAGACTCCTGAGAAGAGAACTGGGGGGAGAGGATACAGACACCAGATCCAACTTTAGGGAACTATTCTATGGGAAAAACCCTTCCAAATGAACTGTCTCCACCAATTAAGATGAAAAATCGCTTCTCTTCCCTTTGAAATATCATCAGGAACTTTCTTCTCAGCTTGCTGGTGTGAGGCAATGAGGAACTCATCCCTGCTTGAGTGTGAAGCCACACTCATCAAGCAGATAGCTCTGGGATCCCACTGCCCTGAGTTAAGATTAGTGGCATCAGCTAGTGACCAAACTCTAACTTCAGAATGTTACAACTGCTTGTTGGGTTTATAAGCCAGGAATGAACTTGAAAGTCATGATTTGTATTTGAACTTGCATTGCCCAGCACAAGCTGTGAAACTTGAGCAATCTATGGAGTCTCTGGCCCCATTTGCAAAAGCTGAGCAGAATGAAGGACTTACTCTATAGATTGAACTGCTTTCCCCTTGAAAGCTGTGGTAAACTCCTAGCCTCTAGTGCCTGAGAATTTGACCTACTGTGTGATAAGAGATCATCTAGATCAGCAGTTCTTAAACTGTGGCTTGTGACCCCTTTGGGGGTCCCATATCAGATACCCTGTATATCAAATATTATTCACAATGGTAGCAAAATTAATTTCATGGTTGGGGTCGCCACACATGAGGAACTGTATTTAAGGGTCACAGCATTAGAAAGGCTGAGAACCACTATTCTAGCTACCTCTTCTCTAACCCAAGCCAACACACACACACACACACGAGAGAGAGAGAGAGAGAGAGAGAGAGAGAGAGAGAGAGAGAGGTCTCTCTCAAAGCCAGTTACAGAGAGCATCATAACCTGGTGGTTGAGTTCTCGCCAGCCTCTTCACAGTCACTGCCTAGACCCCAAGCAACACTGAATTATGACTTGACTCTTGTCAATGTCCCTGGGCTTCTAGCATAGGCTAGGTCACGTGGTGTGGAACATTCTTCCCCTTCCACTGGATATCTGTAAGAGTAAGAAGCCCAGCTTTGCTCCCCAGATCTGGAGAGAACTGGCAGCTCGACCCTCTGTTCCTTCCTTCATGCCCCATCATATGTCTCTGGTGTGGAGCTCTAGCCTTCCTAACACTCTAGGAGCTGAAGGGAATGGAAGGTTCTCTTCCTCCAGGGCCCATGTCATCATGTTATCTGTGATGGCTATCTCTTTTAGTTCTTCTCCACTTGGGGTCTCTTTCCTCTCTGCCTATAGCAAAGATGCTCTCTAGCTCTAATAGACTCCTCTGATGGGTAGTGTCACCTAAGCTTCCTTTCTCTGAGCTGTAGCATTTCCCTTCCATTCTGAGACTTCACACAGAGGTTCTTTGCTGAACTTATCAAGCTTAGATAAAGTTATCAGAATGGGTGGTAATCTGATATGATGAACATTTCTGGAAAAACCTATATAGAAATAGAGACAAAGGGAGCAGTGAAGGCATGGGGAGAGTGCTGGGTACCATGAGGGTGGAGCGAGACATTTCACAGCATCTAGGCAATGAATATTGCTGCTACCTAATCACCAGAGTCCAAGAAGAACCAAGCAAGGATTTCTTTAGGTTTCAGAGAAACATATCCATGCTGACACCTTGATACATGAGTCTACTCTTAGCAGAACTATGAGGCAATACATTTTAATAACTGTTACCAACTAAGTTGGTTGGTGTCACTTCCCATGGCAACCCAAGGAAAGTAACATATTCCCTGTGAGCTTCTTGCACCAAAAAGGAAGGACTTTGAATTTTTCAGGCCCAAGTGTGGCAGATGACCTGTATATAGTGAAAAATGCATTCAAGTACTTCATGAGTGATATCTACTCTGAGGCACACAAAATGTTTATATAGATCATGATGTAGAGAACCTTCAAGGTGCAGTGTTCAAGCCAAAAGAGTCCCAGGATTTCCATAAGAAATCTACGATTCATACCAAGTTCTAGTTTCATTACTGCTGCCATCATTAACTACTCTGACAAAAAGCTGTTGATAGACGAGATGATTTATTTGACTCGCAATTCCAGATGGCAGTCCATCATTGTGGAGGAGTCAAGGCAGGAACACA
The DNA here is from genome assembly GCA_025134845.1 of Neodon shergylaensis. Lineage (NCBI taxonomy): Eukaryota > Metazoa > Chordata > Mammalia > Rodentia > Cricetidae > Neodon > Neodon shergylaensis. The sequence continues at coordinate 5,379,225 of JABTXL010008669.1, forward strand.
AAGTATTACATCAACCCTCAAGAGCAGAAAAAGGGCATGGAACCTTGCCTGTTTGCTTGTAGGCAGCTACCTTTCTCCTCTCATACATTCCGTACAGTCCAGGAGCCCCTGCCTAGGGAATGGTGATACCCTTAGAGGGCCATGTTTCCACATCAATTAGCAATTAAGTCAGTCCCCCATAGACATGCCCCCCAGGCCAACCTGATCTAGATAATTCACATTAAGATTTTCTTCCCAGGTGAGTCTAGACTGTGTCAAACTGACAGTTGAAATTAACCAGCACAGATCAAGTTCTTTCATTCCAGGTCACTGTGGTGAGCTGTGGACTCTATCCCTACCAGTGGTTCTCAACCATCCTAATACTATGGCCCTTTAAACAGTTCCTCACGGTGTGGTGGCCCCAATCATAACATTATTTTTGTTGCTACTACACAGCTTCATAATTTGATATTGTTATGACATATAATGTAAATATCTGTACTTTCCATTGGTCTTAGGCAACACTTGTGAATGGGCTGACCCACAAAAGGGTTGTGACCCACAGGGTGAGAATCATACTGATCACCACTGAACTCTTCTAGGCTGTGTCTTCCTAACAGAATTGCTATAAGACTCAACTGAAGATATTAAATGCGGAAAGGCTTTTAGAGTTGATAGCACCTTACAATGAGGGATGTCACCAAGAGGCATTGAGCAATTGAGAAGAAGCCACACTAATACAGATGCACTTAGCACAGTGACACTGGAGAACTAGGGATAGTTACTTAAGGGTCAAGGAATGCTCCCTTAGAGACTAAATTGAACGGACACTTGGGTGGACCTTTCCAGAAATGGACGCAGAATTATCTGTAGCAAAAGAAAGAGCGCTTGTTCCTAAGGCTAGAGTAGAAACAATGGAAACAGGAGAACTTTAAACCCAGTACATAAAGGATTCAAGAGATAGTGGAGTCGGGGGGGAGGGGAGAGAGAGAAGTAACAGGCTCAGTTATATGAAATTACAGGACCAGATGTCCATTTTTATTGTTTCTGAAATTTCACTCAACACTGGAAAGGAGGAAGAAATACAGTAAAGAATGAAAAAATAACTTTATTTTTTTTTAAAAATTCTTGTGTGTTAGAGGGGGGGGAGAGCTCATGAGATTGGAGTTGATTCTTTCTTTCTACCATATAGGTCCTGGGATGGAACCCAGGTCTTCAGGCAAGAGCCTATACTCACTGAGCGTGTTGCAGGACCCATACTTTGAGTATTAAAAGCATCTCTCAGACTATTATACATAGATGGTTTCAGAGGTGATTTTAAATGAGAGCCCACATATGAGATTACTGGTCCAGATGTGAGCATCTCAGGATAAAGCATCACTAGTGGAGCCAAGGGACACAGACAGATTCTGCCATCTCATTTGGAGGAAAGCCACTATTATTACTTTTATCTCCTAATTTAATTCAACTAAGTCCTGTTGGAATGCCTCCTGTCACTTCTCTGACAGATAGGCAAGGCTGTTAAAAAATTCATTAGTTTAAATTGAGTAACCTGTGCTTCATCACCCCTTCCCACCATCCTCTGCAAACAGAAGCTCTCAACTCACAACCATCAAAGCACACATGTGCCATCACTGCTGGTCAAGGGCAACAAGATAGGTCAAGTTGAAGAGCTGCGGCAGCAGCACCAGGGACCATTTGGTACTGAGGAGGGATGTGTCCAACCAAGCAATGGCTGTCATCTCTGTGAGACAAACAAGGAAAGTGAGGTTTGGAAAGGTAGACTAGCTATCAATGGAGGTCCATGGGTGGATCGGACAGGGCTCAGGTGCAGCAGATGAGATTGTAATTAGAAATTTTCTAAGCATCCATTTCTTCCTGGGACATATGAAGTTAAATAAAAAAGCATCTCCAGGGACTGAGGGTATGGCTTAGTTAGGAGAGCGCTTGCCTAAATTGCATCAAGCACAAAGTCCATCTCCTGGCACTGCCTAAAACCAGTCGAGTTGGTGTATGCCTTCTGTCCAAGCACTTGGGAGACAGAAAGCCAGAGAATCAAAAGTTTAAGGTCAGTCTGAGCTACACAGTAGATCCTGGCCATGCTGGATGTAATTCTGTTAAGAAAGAAAGAGAAGGGGAGGGATGAGGAGTTGAAAAAAAATGGGCAACTGAAACAACAGTATTGGAAAGTAAGCAAATCCTACCCACACCAGTGTTTAAAATTGATGAACAGGCCGGGAGATGGTGGCGCACGCCTTTAATTCCAGCACTCGAGAGGCAGAGGCAGGCGGATCTCTGTGAGTTCGAGACCAAGCCTGGTCTACAGAGCTAGTTCCAGGACAGACTCCAAAGCCACAGAGAAACCCTGTCTCGAAAAACCAAATAAATAAATAAATAAATAAATAAATAAATAAATAAAAATAAAATAAAAAAATTGATGAACATAAGATCAGGGTTGAACTCACATGCTATGCTCCTGAAGGAAGACACACTAGATGACAGTGTCCCAGAACCTGAATTTGCTAAGACTCCAGGAACTAAGAGCCCATTCAGAGCCAAGTACTTCCTTGTGGGAAGTGGAGTCTTCGTTTGCTACTCTTCTGCATCTGTCTAGACAACCTACAGTCCATTCAAAATTACCAGGGACATTTCCTGCAATCATTGGCATAGTGACCCAAGTGCACCTTTCTGCCCATGAAGCAGCACCCCAGCACCCTGAAACAGAGGTCACCCACAACAAAGGTCCACCGCATAGTGCATGGATAGGCGAGGAGCCTCCAGGGGTCAGACGTCACACATTCTACTGGTGTTGGGCACAGAAACAGCAAAGACATTGCTGACCTTGCCTTTAGCAGCTCAAATTCATGATGACCCAAGATAGAAACACTGGGGAAAACAATCCAGACACTGAATGTTTCGTTTCTACATAAACGTTAAGGTTTTGTAAAGTTAGTAGTGTTCTGGGCTGTTGGCCCTGAAATGCTTACATCATCACTTTATCTTGAGTTATCCTGACATCCCCTCCTTATGCATAGTGCTTATTGTGTATATGCTCATGTGTGTGCATGTGTGTACCTTTGTGCACGTGTGCACACATGTTGTATGTGCATATGGACATCAGAGACTGATATCCTTAATCACTCTCCCCATTAATTTTTTTTTCAGACAAGAGTTTCCCAGTAACACAGAGTTCACTTATTTCTCTAGACCAGTTGGCATCCCCTTGTCTCCGTTCTCCAGTACTAGGAGTATAGACATGTCTTGCTGCTTCCTGATACGTATGTGGGCACTGGGTATCAGAACTTAGGTCCTCATGCTTGTGTGGGAAGGACTTGGCTGACTGAACCATCTCCCCACTGAGAGGGTTCCATGCAATGCAGCTCCTTTTCTCGGGGAGACTCTCCTGCAACTTCTCTGACAACTACTTGCATAATGTCTTTAGAAAGAGTCCAGGGTCAAGGGCATGGCTAGGCAGGTAATGTAAATACTTTGCTTGGCAAACATGGAGACCTGAGTCCAGCTCTTGAACACTCACAAGAAAGCTGCCTGTTTCAGTGTGCAACTGTAATGCCAGCTCTGGGAATAGGGACAGAAAAAGCCCTGTGGCTTTCTGGTCAGACAGTTCTGGGCAAAGCAGACAGGTCCAGCTCCAGCTCCAGTGAGAGAGCTTGCTTCACAAAAACCAAGGAAGATGGAGAAGCTAATCAGGAAGACATCTGAATGTCAACATCTGCCCTCTACATGTGTCTACATAGGTGAGTGCACACACACACACACACACACATAAATCACAGGGGTACACTATCTCCCTCTCTCTGTCTCTCTCTCTTTCTCTCTAACTCAGATACACACACACACACACACACACACACACAGAGTATGTGAGAGAGAGATCTGTCTCCCTCTAAAACATTTTAGAATATTCCGAATAAGCCTTATAGAAAAATCTTTCCATAATCCAACTCCACAGGGGTTCGTCATTCCAGCAAGGCAAAAATTGTCTGGGCTAGAATGGTGTCTAAACAGAGGACAAGGCAGCTTGTATCTCTGAATCTCTGTGTCACAGTGAGACATAAAACATGCAAACACCCGAGGTGTGCAGAGAGGCTCAGATTGGAAGACGTCCACATGGAACCTGGAGTCAGAGTTAAGAAAGAAAGAGTTGCTTTGATGAGCCTTGCCCCTGTCCAAGGCCATGAAGATGAATGTTAACTGAGGACTGTCTGCCTTTCCACCTTTTCACGTCACAAGCAGCTATGCTTCCTCTTAAAGGACGGCTGATTCTTCAGTGGTCAGGTTCCTGAATTCATAGCTGTGGCTTATATGTAAGAGATGCTGGTGTGGGGATTTTAAAGATGAAGCCAGAGTAATTTTCCTTCCTCCTAAAGAATGCTAACATATTTGACCAAAGGGATGGATATAAATATTTCCTGTCTTTATTACAACTCCCAGCCCGTGATAAACACTTAGACCATTAGCTTATTTACATTTGAAAAAAAAACCCTACTGATCAATTGGGCATTGGTTTGTGATAATCGCCAAAGGTCATGATGGTGCAGGAAAGAGAGAGGAGAGAGAAGCCAAACAGCAGGTGTCATGGTGAGCAAACAGGTCACACTGTGATAACAAACATCCTTTCCAACTGTGACTCAACACTGCGTGATCCCCATTAATGGATCAAGAGGAAGTCAATGGTAGGCTAACGAAGCTCAAAGATAGTCTCCAGTAAGGAAAGCACTGTGGCTCCCAGGAAGGCAAAACCAGGTCTGCTTCCTTGGTCCTACACAGGGCAGAGGTCCTACAGCACAGAGACAGCTCTTATCTTCGAGGTCACTGGACTCAATAGAAAGCAACTGGCCTGGCAGAGTGAACCTGCGTAGGGCATCTTCAGGAACCCCTGGTCCTGGACAGGTGCTACATTAAAAAGAAATAAGATGTCGGTAGTAGCATCAGCGTTACCTGAAGTGTTGACCAGGTCTGAAACTGTTTTGTAAAAAGGTGATTTTCTGCTCTTAATACTGAGTCTACAAAGGAGTCCCTATCTTGATGCCCAAAGTGCACTTTGTTTCTGCACCTTGAACCCTGCCAGCGTAGCACAGCTACCACCATCTGTATCTCTAACAGTAACACTAGGTGCTCACTGGAACCCTTACTGCCTGGCCTCAGGCCCATAACCACTGCAACTCTGCTCAAGTGCCAATCAATTTCACATCTGTACATGCAGGAACGTGTGTGTGTGTGTGTGTGTGTGTGTGCGCGCGCTCATGTTCCTCCCCAATTTAGAAATCTATCCTATCTTTCCACTGTGCTTAGAAAAAGAAGTATCTAAGTAGAGGCTTACTAGTGTCTGCTCTTGCTCTGCACGTCTGGCACCCCTATAGGACACTATATTACTGTCATACTGGCACTTCTCAATAGGACAACTGAGTTGTCTCTTTAATATCTGATTCCTGGCTCCCAAGCAGAATAACTCATGCCTATAATCTCTACAATAGGAAAGGCGAGGCAGGAGGATGGTTGTCAATTCCGGGATACAGAATAAGATCCTATTTAAAGAAAGGGGTGAGCCTTTCATAGTTCTAGCAATAGCAATAAGACAACATAAGGGGATCAAGGGGATTCGAATTAGAAAAGAAGAAGTTAAACTTTCGTTATTTGCAGATGATATGATAGTGTACATAAGCGACCCCCAAAACTCCACCAAAGAACTCCTACAGCTGATAAACACCTTTAGTAATGTGGCAGGATACAAGATCAACTCCAAAAAATCAGTCGCCCTCTTATATACGAAGGATAGGGAAGCAGAGAGGGAAATCAGAGAAACTTCACCTTTCACGATAGCCACAAACAGCATAAAATATCTTGGGGTAACTCTAACCAAGGAAGT
>JABTXL010008669.1:5385490-5455207 GCA_025134845.1 Neodon shergylaensis
GGGGGGGGGGGGAATGGGAGTATCGGGGGAAGGGGAGAGAAAAGTGAGAAGGGGAGGATGAGGGAAACTTGGGGAAACAGGAGGATTGGGATAAAGGAAGGTTGGATAGGGGAGCACGGAAGCACAATTTTTAGTTAAGGGAGCCACCTTAGGGTTGGCAAGAGACTTGAACCTAGAGGGGCTCCCAGGAGCCCAAGGCGAGGTCCCCAGTTAGTTCCTTGGGCAGATGAGGATAGGGAACCTGAAATAACTCTATCCTATAGCCATACTGATGATTATCTTGCATATCACCATAGAACCTTCATCAGGTGATGGATGGAGATAGTCACAGAGACCCACACAGGAGCACCGGACTGAGCTCCCAAGTTCCCAATGAGGAGCGGAAGGAGGGAGAACATGAGCAAGGAAGTCAGGACCACGAGGGGTGCACCCAACCAATGAGACAGTGTGGCTGATCTATTGGGAGCTCACCAAGGCCAGCTGGACTGTGACGGAAGAAGCATGGGATAAAACAGGACTCTCTGAACATGGCGAATAATGGGGGCTGATGAGAAGCCAAGGACAATGGCCCTGGGTTTTGATCCTACTTCAAGTGTGGGCTTTGTGGGAGCCTAGACAGTATGGATGTTCACCTTCCTAGACATGGACGGAGGGGGGAGGACCTTGGACTTTCCACAGGGAAGGGAACCCTGACTACTCTTTGGACTGGAGAGGGAGGGTGAGAGGAGTGGGGGGAGGGGGAGAAGGGTGGGAGGAGGGGGAGGGAAATGGGAGGCTGGGGGGAGGCGGAAACTTTTTTCTTTTTCTCATTAAATAAATAAATAAATAAATAAATAAATAAAAAAGAAAGGGGTGAGGTGGAAAGGAAGGAAAGGGGAATGAGGAGGGGAAGGGAAAAGAAGGGAAGGAAAAGGGATGTCTACTCCTGCAGGTGACCAAGCTCTTTGCTGTTAGGGATGTTTCCGGGCTGGGTCTCCCTGTACAACCTCTGTCTATGACCTGTGCTTGCACTGGTAATGTTTTCTGCAACATATCCTAGCTGCATGACAATGCCAGTGTCTCTCACCGAAACAAAAGCACCGTGCTTATCCCAGGTACTCCAGAAAGTATCTTGGAGAATGACAGAGTCTGCCTTGGGAAGCCAGCGTCCTGGAAATTCCACAGTCACAAAAGGAGCCCCAAGCTAATAGCTTTTGAGTTCTTATAAACAATGACATTAATGTACAAAAGAGCGAGCTTTGGAGATATTTTATTATAGATTCATAGGTAGGAGCCTAGGAGGAGAGAGAGGGAGAAAGAAAGAGAGGGAAGGAGAAAAGGAGGGAGAAAGGGAGAGGAGAGGGACAAAGAACACAAAGGGGTCCCCCATAGGGCAACATCAAACTGCTAGCGTGTCTGGGGGCTTTTTAAGGACTTATGACAGAAACTGGGGTGAGGTTCGGGGAAGGGAATGAGCTGGTCAGTCAGCCTGCCCCAGCAGATATCCCAATGACTCCTCTCAGCTTCTGTCATGCGGTCAGTCACATGTGCCCTTTAGACAGAGGTGCTGCTTAGGTGACAATAGGGGAAGAGGAGTCGGAGCTCTGGCCGACATGACTGGCCTCTCTGAGTTTTTTTCTCAGAGCTGCTGCTTTGGAACCCAGCCCTGCTTGGCTAGTTACTGTCTCATACCTTTCTTCACATAGTCCTTTCAAAGCCATTCCAAGAAAACCATAACCAGCTTCCATCTTGACATCAAAGCAGGAGAATAAGGAACCATTCTTGTGCCCCCTCATGGAGCACCCAAGCCAGGGCTCTTCTTAGAAAGGGATCAAGGTCCTTGTGTGGGAGCACTTTATTCCGCTCCTGCTGCTGCTATGATGTGGAAGATCTAGGAGAGGAAGGCTGGCCATGGACCCCCTTTCCTATTGGCTCATCAAAGACCTAAACTTGAAGAATAAAACAGACAAGTTAAGGGACTGAAGATGCCGAACAGGGATGAATGCAGTTGGAAATGAACCAACCATTATATCTCTTGAAAGAAAAACTATGACTATAAGAAAAACATGAAATGTTTCTTTTTTAAAAAATGTATTTATTTTTATTTTAGGTGTATGGGTATTTCATAAGCAGGTATGTATTGCTTCATGTATGTGCAGCAGCCATGGAGGCCATGGTGGCAGATACCCTGGAACTGGAATAAGATGGTTGTGAGACACCATGGGAACCACACTGAAGTCCTCTGCAAGAGCAGCAAGTTCTCCCAATTGCTAAGTCATCTCTCCAGACTCTTTAAAGGTTTCTTTTAACTAACTGTAATATAATGTAAAGTCTAAATATGTTTTAAACATAGCATACAGGTTTGTCAGGGTAGACACTACAGATTTGGCAATCTTGAAATTTCTGGACAGAGGTTGAGTCTCCTATGGATGGGCAGAATATCTAGTGGCTGTAAATGTCTAGAGGCTAGCTACGAACAGGTACCACCAGAGGCACACCCCTCCTTTGAAGAATGAGCAGTAGTATAGTACTTATTAATGTAAACATACACTGCTCATGTCAAGTCACAGCGTGGGGACCCAAGCCGCACAGAAATCATCAGACTTACTGTATAAGCCAGCATCTCCAAGGGACAAGGGAAGTAAAGCCTGCATCTTCAGGTCCTGAAATCCCAAATCAGAGCAGAAACTGGTTACTTCCCTCTAGGGTCAGGGCTTTATGAAAGAAAGCATTGACTGGGAGAAGGCGCAGGCCTTCAGCCTTACCCAGATTTTCACACGGGTTCTGGAGGTGGAGCTCAAGGCCTCATATTTGTGAGGCAAGCACTTTGCTGACTGGGCCATCTGCCCCCAGCTGTACAAAGGCATTGAGAACACATGGTCTGCTCTTATCAAGTCAATTGTAGACATCACTCAAATAATGTGAGCTCTCACACATCAATTTCCTCCCAATCCACCCAAAATTCTTAGCTGTCTAATTGCTCCTAACACATAACCATCCACACACCAAATACATTTCTCCTAGTTAACACCCTTACTACTTAGAGCCTGGTCCACCTAGCAGCAGGAGAACTTGAGAGCTGTGAGCGGAGTCATGGAGGTTGCTGGCTCAGGCCTGCTCTGGAGGAGCAGACAGATTAATTCTAATGAGTCTCTTAAAGCTCCACCCCAGAGCTTATACACAGAACATGTGTCTTAAGAATGTTACAAGAATATTCTATTTTCATTACAGTTTGAGAAGTACTAGTGCCATATGCCATTCATCAGGGCACATTTCCCAGAGCAGGGCAGTGAGCAGTGCAAAGGGAGAGAATCACCAATCACACTAACCTTCCACAAGGCTGAGTAACTGAGTCCAGCATCTGTGGTTGGAATGCTGCAATCTGGGGTTAAATTATATTGGGCCATCTTTATCCCTCTTATTAGCCTTTGCATTGCATGCCTCTGTATCTGGGCTCACATCTTTGGGACCACCATTAGGTAAGTCCTTTGGAATGTGCAAGTATATACTGTCCACCATCTAAAAGGCTGAGAATGCCATCAGAACCTGAGCCCTGTAGCTGAGATTTTTGCATTGCTTTAACGTGACTACCTGGTGTTTCCACTATTGTGTTTGAATAGTATCCTAATAGTACCTAATTGACTCTCTTTACTCTGTTACTGGAATATCCCTGGGTCAGGGCTATGACCACTCTTATTTGGATGGAGAATAAACCATCTCTTATCCCCTTGGATACAAGAGACAGCAACGAGTGCTGGACTACAGTATCCGGGATGGAGTGTTTCGGCTTCCTCCCTCAGGAAAGCAGCATATAGAGATGACTTGCCTCAAACTGACAGATCATTAGAAGAGACAAAAAATAAATCCTTCCTACAAACAGCTGAGATTTGCCATTCCGCTGTTCTCCAAGTTAATCTAAGATTCTGCGGGTGTTATCCTTATTTAACTCCCAGGAGCAGAATAAGCCACAAGAATGTATTATTGAATCTGACCATGGTTCATCCACATTCCAGTCTCTGCTGTAAGGCCAACTCCCCTTCAATCTTCAGAACTCTCCTCATAGGAGCCATCTCAGCTCAGACACCTGCCAAGGGAGCCTCATGATCTCATACAGATCCAGGAGCCCTGCAAGCTGTTCTGGTGGGAGAAATGTGACCACTTGCTGCTAACTACAATTAGACATCATACCTCAAGAACAGGATTTAAAAAACACTCCACACCATAAACTGTCACAGGCCTCTGTTCCCCTCCCATCCCCCTCATCCTTTTATAACAGAGCTCATTTTAAATATGATACATTATTGGAGCCACATTACTCTGATGATGGAGAATTTATAAGGTGCATCCAACTTCATATGATGCATTAACCTGAAGTCAGCAGGGGAGAACGAGTGGGGACACGGGTGAGAATGTGAGACACATTTACAGTCAATTGAATGCCGGGGAAATCAGGAATCACAAAGCGATTCCACTTCTTTTCCTTTGCACAAGATTCTCCAGAGACAACAGAAGTTTGCAAAGACTACAGCATATACTTAGAGACTTGCCTGGGGCTCCAAGGGAGCAAGTTTTTATAATCGGATGTTTATTTGGGTGCATTAGTAAAAGAGGTAGATTAGATGCTGCATTCCAAATCGAGTCTTTGTCTACGAATCCTTGAAGCGCTGGCTAGTAACAGGTCTAATGACATGGAAAATATGGGGTGTGCCTTTTGAGCTTTGTGGACAGCCTAGAATGAGATAGGAAATCTCCGATGGGCCTTCGAGATGGCTCAGTGTGGGGTAAAAGCATGTGTAGGCGAACCTGGCAACCTGAAATCAATTCCCAGAATCCAGGCAAATGCAGATGGTATGATCTGACTCCACAAATTTGTCCTTTGACACCTACACACACATCATAATAATATGTTCCTGTTCCTTCACACACATCATATATACACACACATGTACATCATAATAATAAATTGAAGAATATCTATATCACATTTTTTAAAAAAGGGATCTATGAGTAGCTAAAAAGGTAACACAAATAAGTGCAAGCAAGTTTAAGGTTTCAATCCAAGAATAAGACAGAAGAAGAAACAGAAGAAGAAATACTAGATCTGGTTTAGCAGCATCTGTGGCAACAGGAATACAAGCAAGAGATGCTTTGGTTGCTGTGGTCACATAAGAACACACATGAGGCTCCCCAGGATTCTCAAACCTTTCACATGAAGGAAAGGAGACTTCTACAAGCCACATGAACGGAGAAGATCCATGGGCTGCCTGCCAACTGCTTCTCTTTCCTACGGGGGGCATTCCCTGGGAGAGTGGCAGCTCCCCCATTATATGCAGTGTTGGTAGGGACTCCCAGTGAGTGTCTCTCCTGCCCTCTGTGGAAGCTGAAGAGAATCCTAATCTCTTGAGGTGAAGCCAAGACTGAGGTGAGGCCTATGTCCTGGGCTTGGCCAATGGGAGTTATTGTCCTGTGACCCAGTGCTGTAGCTCAGCAACACGAAACCTTCAGATTTTCCCATGATGCATTTTTCCCAAAGGATGCAACCTGTGGTCTTTATGTGCCACTTTTGTCCCCAACATAGCTCTACAGCTACCTGTCAATCCCATAAGCTTCCTAATCATTCCTAATAAGTATCATTTTTAAATAATGTGGTGCATGGGCAAGGCAGGGGCTATGTGTTGCTTACAACCAATGAGCCCTAATTGGCTCACACAGTTGAAACTGTCCCTGTAATTATCTGCAGTTTCATTCCACTCCTTTGCAAATTGGGTTGATGGTCATACATGGGGATAATCACTCTGCTCTCATGTCATCCCTTTTGATGTTATACATCTCCGTTAAGAAGCCCTGCTTGGGTCCGGGAGAAACTATCTGTTTGGAAAATGGGTGGGTTATCACACTGACCTGTGGGAATTCACAGACACGGCCCTCAGCTCTCTGGATCCACCAAATGTAGAGAGCTTCCAAACGTCAACAGAATGAAAGGGGAAAACTCTCAATTTAAGAAACCGTCTCTGCATTTCTCTGAATTTGAGTATATGTATGTGTGCATATGTGCACATGCTCGTGTGTGTTCATGGACATGCAGATGCACATGCATGTACAAATCAGAGGATAACCTTGAGAGTAATTATTCAGAAGGAAAACAGTTTTGCCTTTCTTGAGAAATGGTAGGTCATTTACCTTGATCTCACCTGGTAGGTGAAGCTGGCCACTGAGCCCCAAGAATCCTCCTGTCTTGGACTCCTGGATGCTGAACTCACAAGACATCCTTATGCCTGGCTTTTATATAAGTCCTGGGGCTAGGACTCAGGTCTTATGGTTACATGACAAATCCTTTACCACCAGAGTTAGTACTGACTCCCACATTTGATCACTCTCGCTCTCCTTCCCCCAAGTGTGTGTATATATGTGTGTGTGTGCATGCGTGTGTGTATGTATTTTAAATATATGATTGCAAATAGTGCAGGGATTGATCTCAAGAGAAATCTAGCAATAATTTCTTTAAACTTATTTTTGGAGATGTTTGTGGATATTTTTGAGTAAGGTATGCACTTGTTTGGAGACCATCTGAACCCGGGTCATCAGCTTGCAATGCAAACATTTCTTTTATGCACCAAACCATCTCCCCTGCTCTCTGCCAATGTGTTTAAGCAGACAGATGGGTGCCACATATCAGAGTAGTCACACTTGGAACTGCAGGCCCCTGTTAGCAGAGGCACTTCTCAGCGAGAGGGAAGGGAGCCTGGGACCTCTTCCCTTGTTGTCATGCAGTAATACGACTGACATCTGAAAACAATTTCTACGTTCCACCAGGAGACAGACTGAGAACAGACTTGGGGCGAAGAGCAAGTGGAGGAGAACAATGGAATACTGCTTTCTGCCAAGCCTGACCATCAGGGAAGTGTGGAAAAGTCTAAGAAATTGTAACAAAGGGACTTCTGATGGCTGACCTTGACTGTCAGCTTGACTGGATCTGGAATCGACTAACAAATAAAGCCACCAGGCACACCTGAAAGGGGTTTTCTTGGTCAGGTTATTTAAAGAAGGAAGACCTGCTCAGAAGGGATGGTCCTTTGAGTGGCAGCCAGAGAAAAGGGGGCAGGGAGCGAAGTGGGAAAGACTTGGTTTAGGTCTCATTGTCTTCACGTCTCACAGGTGAAGTCTTCACTCTCTTGCTGCGCTACTGCTGCGTTCCTTTGCTGGCATCAGATCTCAGCTTCATCACGATTCAAAGTGGACTGGAGACGGAGGCACTCCAGGAATGTTCTGTTCCTCCAGTGTCAGTTAGGGGCGGCTGAGGCACCCGGCCTCACGGGCCAAGCAGTGACCGGGCTGTCAACCTCCCCAGTACGAAGGCACTTTGGACTACCTGGACCATATTGAGTATATCAATCTAAGCATTTCCCTTCCAATACATATTCATTCTATTGGTTGTGTTCCTCTAGAAAGCTCTAATACAATACTTTTGAAAATGACCCTGCCCCAATGACTGCCTTCTGGCAGTTACTTTTCTTATTAAAAAGGGGCCCCCTTTTAATAGCTGCTAAGCCCAGAGATCCCATTGCCCCCCCATGAGTTTTAGAGTATCATTAAAATAAATTTAAATGCAAATAAGGAAATAACTGAGGCATAACTACCAATTGAGAGTTTATGTGGATAACCAAAATTAACAGGAAGTTACAAAATAAGATCAGGATATTACTAAAGGACGGGGGGCGAGGCTACCTAGCCCCTGGAAGTAGTAAGCACAAGACAGAAAAACATTTTGTGTTTATGACCCACTAATGTCTTCACTCATTTTTGGTGATTTTCTCAATGGAGATGTCATACTTCAATAAATTAGTGGGCCGGGCGGTGGTGGCACACGCCTTTAATCCCAGCACTCGGGAGGCAGAGGCAGGTGGATCTCTGTGAGTTCGAGACCAGCCTGGTCTACAAGAGCTAGTTCCAGGACAGGCTCCAAAACCACAGAGAAACCCTGTCTCGAAAAACCAAAAAAAAAAAAATTAGTGGAAGTGTTAAATAAAGATGTATCCGTGAGACCACCCAAATACCCAATTACTTGGGGCAACTATAGATGTGTTTGAGCTCCAGACAAGCTTTCCAATCCATCTGTATTGCAGAGACTTAGGGTAATCTAGGGTCAGGGTGGTGGCTTGTGCTCATTTCTGGGGATTGTCTTAGTTACATTAATTGAAGTTCTCAAGACCCAGCCCACCATGCGTGGCACTCCCTAGGAGCTCTATAAGATTACAGAAAAAAAACAACAACAACAACAAAAAAAAAAAAAAACAAAACCAAGCTAAGCTCAAGCATGCGTGCATTGTTTGTTCTCTGTTCCTGATAAAGGACTACAGGACAAGCCACAGACTCTGCGGCAGAGACTCACCTCTTCAAACAAGGGAACAGGGTGGAGGTCAAGTTATAGATTCAATGGGAATGTGTCCTGAGACCTACTCCTTTAAATCTGGGAGTATGGTAGAGAAAGAAGTAGAGGAAAACTGTGAGGGCAAGCATCCAAGGATCTCCTTCCACCAACAAGGATCTACCATCTGCTAATAATCCAGAGAGCTGTGAAACCATTGGTTATGTATTCACTGATGATGTCAGGGTCCTTAAGAGCTTATCACCTCTGCATACGACTGCTTTGTATGAAACTTTCAGGACATGTATCTTCTGGAATTTCATATCTAACTGATGGCAAGGTCCACATATGAAAGGTGTGGGGGTTCAGAAACTGTACCCTACAATCTGTACGGACCAAATAACATGAAACTGAGTAAGCATTTGCCCTCAAGGAGCTACTAATCATGATATGATATCAAAATGACTTTGACCCTACTAAACTGTCACACAGTCACAATGGTGCTTGCTCTCAACTCCAGGTTCTATCGATCCCTGTTTCTGTCAATCCTAAATACAACGCCTATAACAATGTCCCCCTTGCCCAGATGCTCACCAGTTTCTGCTGTTGCCTTTGGAAAAGATGCAAACAGAAACATGCAAATAGAGAGGAGGAAGCCAAAGTCAGTTTTCATTGGCTCTGCAATGACCATGCATTGATGGCAGCTTTATCCAAACATTTATAATGTGTTGGAAGCTGCTCAAATGGCTAGGCAGCTTGTCAACTTCCTAATGAGTGAGACGTCCTAAGTTTGGAATGTAGGCACCCAGTTGTCTCAGGCAGCTGAAGGGCATGTGGCATGTGACTCCACGTTTCCCAGTTCTTTGTCTCAGTATTTACTAAGCACTTACTATGTGACAGGCAATGGCAGTTGGAGGCAAGGGGGCTGGAGAGACAGAAGTTAGGGACAATGCCAGAGGAGCGGCAGCCCAGGAGAAAGAAAGGGGAGGATTCTGGATGAGTGAACTGGGAAGTGTTTTGTGAAGGTGGCAGGATTTTGGCAGTTTTGGAAGGCGGAAAGGATGGACAGTGGAGTGGAAGGAAATTCAAGGTACAGCCATCCATATGGGCCAAAGCAGGGACTAAGTAGAGCATGAAACACGGAGAGGAGATGACAGCCTAGTTACAAGATGAGGAAGGGCAAGGTAAACGCAGAGGAGCCCTGATGAGGTAGGTTCTTGCAACAAATATTTTGTGTGGAGTGTGTATGTGTTAATGTATGTATATGTGCACACACATGTGTGTTTGTGTGTCCTGTAGGCCTGCGGTTAATGTCAGGTATCTTTCTTAGTCACTCTGCACCTGATTTTCTGAGACAGGATGTCTCATCAATCCTGAAGCTCTCTGATTTGTCTATCCAGTGAATTCCGGGAATCCTCCTGTTTCTAACTCCCAGGGCAGGGATTAAAGCATGAGCCACAATGCCTGGCCTTGTACATGGGTATTGGTGATGAGGCCCAGGTCTTCACAGTTTCAGGACAAGCCCTCTATCTACGGAGACACACTAAAGCAGAGTCTTCAATAAGAACATCAACAGTCTTTTCACGAAGTATAAGAGATGACACTGTGCCTGTATGCTCTGCCCTCTGACACTAAACAATAGCATGACCTCTTTGCAAAGATGAGGAGGATGGAGGGAGCAAGGGAGGGAGGGGAGGGAGAAAAAGAGGGAAGGAAGAGAGGGGGAGGGAGAGAGAGAGAGAGGGAGAACCTAGGCTCTGAGTCACTGGCCAGAACAGACTACATACGCCAGGTTCTCTAGACTTTTGAAACAGGTGGCTTTTGCCCTGAGGAAAACAAGTTCCCAAGACTAGGAGACTCCACACCACTGCAGGGCATCATTACCATTCAGAAGGTCCTGGAGAGTAAAGCAAAAAATATATATATATTTAAAGGCACACACATGAATCAGTATGACCACCACAAATGGGCAATCCACAATTCATTAAATCATGCGATTGACTTGAATATTTATTCATGTTTTCAAAGTTGCCAAAAGGGGAAGATAGCCCCAAAGACAGTAAGCATGGGAAGAGGGTACTTACTGCACTATACATAGAAATTCTGCTTTGTGTGCAAAGTTACACGCACACACACACACACATGCGCATGCATGCATGCATAGAGAGATTCTATATACACGCATTTTATAATAACAACACTCTCTCAAAAGAAAAGTGCTGTCTAGATCAAGAAAAGATGCATACGTGTGTAATCAAGTTCACAAGCATAAATTTCAGTCTGCTTCCCAGGTGTGAACTTCTTTTCTCTGAACAAAGTGACCCTAGGGAAATTTAATCCACGATTATGACTTTTCTATGTAAAACACCAGCTCCACGGTCACCACACAAGTGTCACTATAGCCCAGGCTACCACTGCAGCAGAAGGCATGGCCTGTGCACATACCATGAAATCTCTTGACTGGTAACTCAATTCCAATATAACAGGCCCTTTCACCATACTAGTGGACGGGCTTCAGGGCAGAAGCTGAATGGTTCCAAATGTGCCAACCAAAGCAGCTGCATAAGAACCACTGCAGCCAGCCATGTGATGGGTGGCCTCAGCATCTAGTGAGTATTCCCTTTGCTGTAAGATGAGAGTAAAGCTAAGCACGGAGGGAGAATTTCCCTAGGACTTTCTCTGTGTGTGCATGTTTTGGGGTCAGTGTGCCTGGTATGCACACAAAGGGAGGTCAGAGGTAAACCTCCAGTGTCGTGTTTCAGGATCGCACCCTCTTAGTTTTCAGAGTCTCTCACTAGCCTGGTACTCGCCAAGTAGGCTAGGCTGGTTGGCTAGTGGAACCCATGGAGTTTGCTGTCTCTGCCTCTCCACCACCAGGAATAGAGTACCCATGCCCTGCTTGTCCACGTGCGCTCTGGGGACAGAACCCTGGTTGTCATGCTTCCAAGGCGATCACCTTGCTATTCCCTTAGCCTGCATTCCAGCTGCAATGGAGAGCTGCTTCTTCCAGGAGCCTGCGGAGCAAACCTTTGTAGGAAATTTCCAAGTTGCTACAAGATATAAAATGAAATGCTTGGTGTTCGTTTCAAAACCAAAATGCCATATAATATTAACTTGAGAAGGAAGAGGGGAGAGTTAAACACAGAGAAATGGTAGCTTCGGATCACCCTGAAATAAAGAATGGGTGCGGTGGGTACTGCACTTCAGGTGAAGACTGCATGCCTCACTCTCCCCATGGGTGGTGCATTCGCTCATGTCAGTGATGAGGACAAGCAATGTGGATTTTATTGCTTTCTAACCTCAGAGCCCATGCTGATAAAGTCCTCTTCAATGGAACCAGCCTTGCATTCAGGCACAACTTCTGGTTCTTTCCTTGTCACTGTCACAGAGCTTCACGCACGCCAGGATTTGAGTGTGCATGTGCCTTCCAAAATCCATGTGCTGAAACTAAACTCTCACCTTATAGCATTAACAGGGGCTTCCAGGGGGTAGTTTAGGCATGAGCACACATCCCTCTTGAAGGAATTAGTAACCTTACGAAGGGTTAGGAGAGCTATCTATTTTGTCCATCGATTCCTTCTGCAATGTGGGGACACAGCCTTATTTCTCTCCTGATGTCATGGTCACAAGCCACCATATTTTTCCTTTCTCTAGTCATCATTTTTTATTCATTTTACTTAGCAACCACAGATTTCCCTCTTCCCTCTCCTCTTTCCTCCTCCCTCTGCCCGCTTCTGTCGTCATCCATTCCTCCTTCAGCTCCATTACTGGGTAAGGTCTCCCATGGGAATCAACAAAGCGTGACACAACAAATTGAGTTAGGACCTAGCCCCACTCCCTGCAACAAGGCTGAGCAAGGCATCCCACCATAAGGAATAGATTCCAAAGAGTCAACTCATGCATCAAAGACAGGTCTCAGTCCCACCACCAAGGGCCCCCAAAATAACAAGCAACACAGCTGTCACCCAGATGGAGAGGGCCCAGGTCCATCCCATGCTGACTTTCCAGCTGTCCGTCCAGAGTCTATGAGCTCTCACAAGCTCAGCACAGTTGTCTCTGTGGGTCTCCTCCTCATTATGATCCTGACCCACCCCAGGATCATATCATCCCTCCAGGCCTTCCTCAACTGGACCTCCAGGGCTGGGCTCAGTGTCTGGCCGTGGATCTCTGCATCTACCTCCATCAGGCACTGTACAAAGGCTCCATGATGACAATGAGGGCAGTCACCAACCTGATCTCATAGGGAGGCCAGCCCAGGCACACCCTCCATCATTGCCAGGAGTCTTAGCTGGGGTCATCCCTAACAAGCCACCATTTTTAAGGAAAAGATTATGACTTCCAGATGCAAAAGTGACTAAGGCCTGGAGCTGGGAATAGGACCCCATAAATCTCTGTTGTTTGTAGTTGTCCAGGCCAGGGTATCATGTCCCAGCAGCACACACAGACTAACCACATATACAATCAAATGCCCTATTTCTTACAACCCACAGCCCTCACAGGTGGCCCAAGACCCAGAGAACCAATTGCCATCTGAGATACTTTCCAGAGACTTTCTTTTCTCTTCCCTGTTCTCTACCCTCCTCTCCCTCCCTCCCCATCTCACTTCCTCCTTCACTTCTCTTTTTCCTTCTCTATCCTTTCTCTCAGCCTTTCTTCTAGCTTCTTCCTTCCCTTTCTTCTTACCTTTCTTTTCCTCCCTCCACCCCTTCTCCATTCTTCTTTATTGCACTATCCTCCTCAAATGTCTACTAAATGAGTGTATTTTTATCCTATAAGGTAGTGCATGCTGGGAAAACGAGTGAGTCAGAAGGCCCAGGGCACTGGTCTCACTGAGAATAATCCTGGTTAATAGAAACAGACAATCCAGCAAGTAGACAAACACATGAGACGACTCCAAAGAGTGGTAAACATGGTGACAGACAGCGATTTTTCAGGTGGGAAATGCCTTTTGATGACTGGAATGGGAAACCAGCTTTCTAAAGCAGTAAGAGAAAACATTACAAAGTCATGGACTAGAAAAAGACCTGGATCTGGAGAGGTTTTTGAGCAATTAAAATCACTTGCTGCCTTTGCAAGGAATCCAAGTGTGTTTCCAAGAACTCATGTTGGATGGCTTACACTGGTCTCCAATTCCAATTCCATGGGATATGATACCATCTTCTGAGCTCCACAGGCACACACATAAATGTGGCAAACACACACATACACAGGGGCAGATAGAGAGAGAGATTAGATAGATAAATGATAGATAGATAGATAGATAGATAGATAGATAGATAGATAGATAGATAGATAGAAGCATATTTAAAAGACAGAAAGATCCTAGGTCTAGAAAGAGCTACCCAGTGGAGAAGGGCATGTGACTAAGGTGCAGCAGTGCACAGGTCCTTGCTGATTGTGCAAAGGCTACAGGCTAAGGTAAGGGTAGGGTTGCTCCCTCAAAGTAGAACAGATGTCAGGTCCATGGAACCAGCAAGGGATGCATGAACTAATATATACCATTCTGAAGCAATCCTTGACAAGGTTTATCTTCTAGCAGGTTCTTTAGAAACAGTTGGGGTAATCAAACTTAGTTACAACTTGACCTAATTGGTTATCAATATTGACTGTTACTTAATCTGAAAACCCAGGTTCCTAGGTTACAGTTCCTGTAGGGCCGGTACATAGCTTTCTACCAATGCTACCTTCCCAGGACTAAAATTAGCAGAAGTGACCTCACACAGCACTGCCTTCCTTACACCAGCAGAAAGATACGTTGCATTCTTTGAACTGTCTATATTCACTGACTGGGATTGATGTCTTAATAATCATACCTATTTAAACAATTCTCCTAGTACAATGAAAATCTGAATCCTTTGATGAACAGCAAACTTGATCAAAATTAATCAATGAGAAGATAACAAGTCTTTGGTGTTCCAACATATTCCATCTCTGGAACATGGGCATTCCTTCCCATTGCTTCCATGCTAACAATGTTTGCTTTGTGGTCTCTTCGTTGGAGGCAGAATGGGTATTTATTCCCTTGGAAGTCATATGGATGTGCATCTTCATCTGTCAGACACACAGACACCCATATCATTGGTCCTCAGTCAGTTGAGATGGACCATGTACTCTTCAGAAACTAATTCAAAGAAAAGAGATGCAGGTTTTCTAGTTGCAAGAACTTCTACTCTGGCAACTCTCCTAACACTTTCATGAGGAAGCAAATATTTGGCTTTGCAGAAGCTGCTCAGTAACATTGGCCAGAGAAGTGAGAAGAGAACTTTTAATTCTGGGGCTTGGATGTCCAGGAGCCCAAAGGACAATTCTGCTTCTATTACCACACACTCAACAGAACCTAAACGGGATTCCAATGACGTGATGGGAAAACTTTGATGTTGAGCCCTAACCTTATCCCTTCCGTTTGTTGAACATGAGAATTCCTCATTGCCCAGCTATAAGAAGTGTTCAGGAGAAAATATACATTATATATCACATTTAAGTTTATGGCTCGGAAAAAAAAAAACTACATTTTTTTTGGATAGTCTTGTAAGAACTACATGGCTCCCAGGCTGACCCACAAGCATGTCTTAGAAATGAAGTATGGCCTTGGCAGGGATAATAACTAGTGAGGGTAGAGCATAAAAGAAGGGAGGAGAGAAAGGGAAGGAGAGAAGTACAGGGTATAGGGGTGGGGAGGGGGGAGAAAAGAAAGGGAAATAAAGGAGAGGAAAGGGCAGAAAAGAGGAGAGAAGACAAAGGAACGGAGAAGGGAAGAGAAGAAAAAGGAAGTATGAAAGAGAAGGAAGGAAAAAGGAAAGAAGAAAGGGGTTAGAAAAAAGGGGAAGGCAGAAAGGAGTATGGGGAGCAAGCAAGGGGAAGTGAGGGACAGGAAAAGAGGTACTGAAGAGGAAAGGAAGAAGAAAATGAGAAGAAAAATAAGGAATGGAAGGAAGAGAAGAAGGAAGATTGGAGAAGGAGGAAAGGTAGAAGGGGACAAAAGGGGAGCAAGACAGATGAGAGAGAGAGAACAGAAGGAAGGGGAGGGGAAGAGACAAAGGAAGAGGAGAGGCAGGGGAGGGAGTAAATGAGGAGGAGAATTCAAATATGAGTAGAATACCTAGCTGGGTATGGAAGCACACCTGTAATCCTAGTGTTCAGGAGACTGAGGCAGGAGGACTGCCAAGTCTGCGGCTGAGGCCAGCCAGGGCTACATAGTGCGATCCCATCAAAACACCAAATGAATAAAAGTAGTACGTTAACGTCTGAAATGCATACTGTGCCTTCTTCAAACATCTCAAACTGCCATTGGCTCTACCAGGAGCAGAAATTACACGCCCTTAAGCCTCCCCTCCCCAGCTTCTAGCTGCTGCCAGGGAATCAGCACCCACTGCCTGATGCCTCTCCAGCCCACTGACTAACAGACATGTGAACACCAGGCGCGTGATGCTTACCCACCTGCCTGATTGCAGCCTGTCTCTATTCCAGGAAGTGGAGCCTTGATTAAAAGATCCAAACATTGTAAAAAGGTTTGGATACAAGTTGACAAATTACTCTCCAGAAAATTTATGCCAATTTGTGTCTCTCTAGTGGCTTAGAATTATGTATAACCTCCATACCTTGCTTCCAGCTGTGAAGCATCAACAGTCATATTTTCTGTGGAAAATATTCCAGTTCCCTTTGGGAAATTTCCCCTGACCTAGCAACTCCATCTGATTTGTCAGTTGGCTTGGTCTCCCCAAATGAAGGGAAGATGTATGGCTCTAGCTAGCCACACTAAAGGTAAAACGCTGGTGTCATTCTTTCCGAGGGTGCTGGGACAGAGCCCAGCTGAGGGTCATCTACTGAGACTCTAAGAACCATACACCTTGCCCTTCCAACCTAAGCTTCCTTTTACAGCTGACACCTTCAGCCTTCAGGCACCCCTTTGCCTGCCACATTTGGTGACACAGTCTCCTGTACTCCCATGTTGATCTTGAACTCCCTATGTAACTGAGGATGCTCCAGTCTCCAAGTCCTGTGTGCTATAATTTTAGGCATATGTCACTATGTCCAGTTTATGTGGTGCTGGGAATCAAACACAGGATTTCCTGTATGTTAGCACAGCAATCTACCAACTGAGCTACATCCGTCCAATAGTTTTCTAATAAATCTCCATTTACTCATATTCCTTGCAGAGTGTTTTTCTTCTTTTTGAGCAAATATCTATACAGACACAGCATCCAAGATTAGCAATTTTATCAAGTTTTTTAAATTGTTTTATTGAGATATTTTCTCTGCTCCCCTCCCCTCCCTTTTCCCTTCCCTTCCGCCCTCTCCTATGATCCTCATTTTCTCAATTTACTCAGGAGATACTGACTTTTTACTTCCCATGTAGATTAGATCCGTGTATGTTTCTCTTAGAATCCTCTTTGTGACCTAGGTTCTGGGATTGTGAGACTGGTTTTCTCTTTACTTTGTTTTATTTTAAAAGCCACTTTTATTACTTTAAAAGTCACTTATGAGTGAATCCATATGATATTTATCTTTCTGGGTTATCTCACTCAATATGATGCTTTCTAGATCCATCTATTTGCCCATAAATTTCAAGACATCATTATTTTTTTCCACTGTGTAGTACTCCATTGTGAACCACATCTTCTTTATTTATTCTACAGTGAAGGGGCATTTAGGTTGTTTCTAGGTCCTGGTTATGACAAATAATGTTGCAATGAACAAAGTTAAGCACATGTTCTTGTGAAATGATTGAGCATCCTTTGGGTAGATACCCAAAAGGTATTGCTGGGTCTTGAGGTAGGTTGTTTCCTAATTTTCTGAGAAATCACCATACTGATATCCAAAACAGTGTACCAGTTTGCACTCCCACCAGCATTACAGAAGTGTTCCCTTTACCCCACATGCTCTCCAGCATAAGTTGTCATCAGTGTTTTTGATCTTGACCATTCTTACAGGTGTAAGATGGAGTCTCAGAGTTGTTTTGATTTGCATTTCTCTGATGGTTAGGGATGTTGACTGTTTCCTTAAGTGTCTTTCAGAAATTTTAGATTCATCTGTTGAGGGTTCTCTGTTTAGGTCTGTATCCCATTTTCTATTGGATTATTTGTTCTTTTGATGATCAAGTTCTTGAGTTCTTTGTATATTTGGAGATCTGTCCAATGTGGGATTGGTGAAGATCTTTACCCTTCTGTAGTTGTCTTGTTGACCCTGTCTTTTGCTTTACAGAAGCTTCTCAGATTCAGGAGGTCCCATTAATTAATTGTTTCTCGCAGTGTCCATGCTACTATTTAGGAAGTGGTCTCAAGTACCAATGTATTCAAGTATACTTCCCAGTTTCTCTCTGTGAGGTTCAATGTGATTGTTTTTTTTTTTTAAAAAAAGATTTATTTATTTATTAAGTATACAGTGTTCTGCCTGTATGCATGCCTGCAGGCCAGAAGAGGGCACCAGATCTCATTACAGATGGTTGTGAGCCACCATGTGGTTGCTGGGAATTGAACTCAGGACCTTTGGAAGAGCAGGCAGTGTTCTTAACCACTGAGCCATCTCTACAACCCCCAGTGTGGTTGGTTTTATGTTGAGGTCTTTGATCCATTTGGATTTGAGTTTTGTGTGTGGCAATATATATGAATCTATTTTCATTCTTCTACATGTTGATATCCAGTTATGCCAACACCATTCGTTGAATATGCTTTCTTTTATCCATTTTATATCCTTTGCTTCTTTGTCAAAAATCAGGTGTTTATAGGTGTGTGGATTGATATCCAGGTCTTCTATTCAGTTTTTTGGTCCTCCTGTCTGTTTTTATGCCAATACCAGGCTACTTTCAGTACTATAGCTCAGTAGTAGAGTTTGAAATCAGGAACTGTGTGGCCTCCAGAAGTTCCTTTATTGTACAGGACTGTTTTGGCTATCCTAGGTTTTTTGCTTTTCCGTATGAAGTTGGAGTATTGTTCTTTTGAGGTCTGTCAAGAATTTTGCTGGGATTTTGATGGACATTGCATTATCAAGATTTTTTATGAATTCACACATGGTCAAGCTCAAGAAACTTCTTTGACACAGTGAACTTAATTTTGTAATAATAGAATTCCATGCCCTACAAAGCAACGTTTTAAAGATGTATTGCTCTTTATTTTGTTTGTAAGAATGGGTTACCTAAACGAATATATGTGCACCATATGCATGAAGTGTCAGCAGAGGCCAGAAGAGGGCACAGATCTCCCTGAAAATAGAGTTAAAGATGTGACCATGGGGAGACTAGTCATCAAAACCCAGGCCCTCTGTAGGAGAAGTAAGTGTTCTTAACTATTGAGCCATCTCTACCAAGACACTTAGAAAGCACTCTCCCCTGTGAGGGAGGTGGATGTACATGCGTCTGCCATGAGGATCTGGTAGTTTAAGAAAGAAACTTTTACCTAAAGCCACACAATCTACTGACCACAGAACAGCAGAATCAAAGCCCTGAGATCCACACTTCACATCTAGATGTGTCATAGTCATGAGAAGCCTGTGTCTCTGTAACATCAGAAACTTTCATCTTAGATATATCATAGTCATGAGAACCATGTGTCTCTGTAACATCAGAAGCTTCCAGCTTAGAGAAGCAAAGTTGCTAACATTGATAGCCCACTGAGACCTCCAAAAGGGCAGAAACACATAGGCAGTCTCTCAGTGTTGACTACTTACCTCTCAGGAAAAAGCAGCGAGCTCACATCTTTCCTAGTAAACCAAGAACGGCTCTCAATCACTCTGTCATATTGGTGAGGAGCAGGAAATCATGTTCACAGCTAGGACTTTAGTTAGCTGTCTGAGTATAGATAAGCCATCTAATCTTTTGAATCTGCATTCTTGTAAAATGGAGATAGCAGAATCCTATGGAGATTAAATGAGTAAATACGTATCCAGGTTGCTAACGTAGAGACAGACATGCAAGGGTTAGCAGCAACTGTAGTTCTTATAGGCCTTTCATCAGAGGGAACACGATCTGTGTTTTTCTTAGGTGAAGAGTATCATACAGTAACCTGGGTTACTAGACCCCATGGCAAATTTCTTTCCCCAAAGTCGTTATGCTATAATCACAGCGACATCAAACAACCTTACCTCCTGACTATTCTCATGTGACCATTTCCAGGGCACTGACTACTCCAGCAATTGGCTTTCATTTGTTCTTTACCTACTCAGTGCTGTAGGCAGGCAGGCATTACCAATCACATTTTACAGACAAATCACAACAGCTGACTTTTGCCCGCTCCAACAGCTGAGTTTGTGGTTGGTTTGGCAACCCCTGTGTTCCATCTTACACCTGTATCTCAGTGCCTGGCAGCTTCTCACGGAGAAGGAAGAATGTGGTCAGACTAAAGCATTGACCTTCTAACTGTTCTCAGGAACCCAGTGGGGATGTATTTTCTATTCCATTTTCCTGCCCCTCTAGGTGGTAAACCAGGGACAAACTACGTGTGTGATTAAGTTCAAGTCAAGTGCAATGTCTGCTGCTATTGGCTCTGGGGACAAGGGGTATGCATCTTTATAGGACTTACACAGAACATACATCCAGACAGGTATAGACAGACAGACCCAAGAAATTCACAGCAGTGATAACTCTGGGGAGCCTCATGGCAAGCACTGCAGGCTGATGGTTGTTCAGCAGACTCAGGAGCCAGGGATAATGCACACAAGCAACCCATGGTATTTTCTTGCCTTGAAAAACATGAATGAGAATTCTCATCATATCTGACGAACCCTGGGAAAACCATAGAAAACTGTTCTTCTTAATGAAACATGGAAGACATTTGGTTTAATAACACAGATTGATCACTTGGCCCTTTGTGTTGTTTCCTTCTCTTTGTGCAGTGCCCATACACAACATCTGCTCCCAGCCTTGTTTCTTTACAGTGTACAGGTCATTTCCCTCTGTCTTTTCCACCTGCAATGACTCTTTATGAGCCACACGGAAGCCTTACATAACTTCCATCTCCTTCTTAAACGGTGCACATCACTTGGACTCCCCTGAATCCACACCACTTCGGAAGCACCTGCAGACAGCAGACTTCCAGTTTCATCTGTCTAGACATTCTAGTCAACAAGTCTGCATTTTCCTCCAACTCAGGAGCGAGAACATTCACCAGACAAAACAAAATGTAGAATGTGAATTATTTCCACCCACACAAACATGACCTTAACAAAGCCTCTGGTACACTACGAATATCTTTTCAACCAGAGGTCTCATTCTCTCCCAATGTGAATTGTCATCATCACAACCAAGATCAGCACCGCCATCCTGGCCATACATAGCTGTGTCAGCACCACTATCATTACTACCAACATTAACTGCTGTCAACATCGCCATAGCTGCCACCCATTCATCAGCAACACCACTACCATCATTACTACCTTTGTCACTGGCATCATCATCAACAACCATCGCCATGATAACCATCACCAGCCTCCTTCTGCCAGGACTATAGGCATCCACCATTATGAAACTGAATGTTCTTTATACTTAGGTGCTTTTCCTCTGAAACTAGAAACATTTTATATGTATAAATCTAAACTTATCATGCCAATGGTGTGTGCTCTATATCACCATAATTAGGGACCAAGGTACCACAGGTGTTACAGTGCTGATAACTCCAGGAGTCGTGTATTTCTAAGAACTGGAAAATGAAGTTATGATATAGCTAAAGGAGGAAAGCCAAATGGCTACTTGGAAAACACTCGAGTGTAAGAGAACACATCAGGATATGAGAGAGGGCTGTCTGAAAGTCAAGCCCATGTTACGAGACATCACTAGTAAAGATGGGCTTTGTAATCAAGAATGGAGGACAAGAACATCGCCAGTTTATTTTAGCCTTATAGACCCAGTTGGGGTTTTAAGAGTCACAGGTATTAAATAATCGAGCAAAGCAATCTTGAAACACAAAGGGTTTCACAATTTTCCTTGACTATAAGCCCTTAAATCCCCTCCCACTATAGCAGGGTAGGTGGGAGAACAAAAGCTGGCAGAAGCCAGCCATTGGGGAGATGGAGGATGCTGGTATCTGAAAGAAGCCTCTGCACCTACCCAGCCAGCTGAGAAGGAGAGAAGGAGGCTTCAGGGAGTAATTAACTGTCATGCATAAGATTAATTGACGACCCTCCAGTTTTGCCCTAAACACAGATGTATTGGGATCAGGACGCAACCTTGTGTGGGAAAGGTGAAGGGGAGCGGTTATTTCTGGACCGGAGCAAAGTGCATATGCAGAATGGTGGGTGATGTCGACACGCTAGCAGTGGAAGCGGGGCAGGCTATACATCATCAAGCCTCTCCAGAAAGGGGCTTGTCAGAAACCAGCCAAGGACTTAAATTAGAGCCAGCCAGTGTTGGGAAGTTTCTTTGTAGCAACTTGTGCACAGAGAGTCAGTGTTCTCGTGACACAGGCTGGGGCATACTTCTGGCACATACTCACATGACTGTCTCTCATTTGGAGGAAGATATTAAAGACAAAAGTCTCAATGCCGTGCCTATAAATGTAGGAGATAATGCTCGCAACTTCACAGACAGAATGGTACTAAGCCTTTTACTCCAGATTGCACTTTTAGAGAAAAAGTAAACCATTTTCCCTGTGTGCCAGGACTGGGGCTCCTCATATAATATCCTTGTATAACCCATCTTCTGCCCATCCTCCACGCCTTGCCAGCACCTGCTGCTACACAGTTCCCTGGTGATGAAGTGGAGACTCACAGGTACATTTTCTTCTGAATTATCTAACCCACGATGGATATGGACAAAACAAGATTTTTCACTGTATCCAAATATGACTCAACAAATATTTGACAAGGCTGTTTTATTCTGTGGTACCTGAGACAGAACCTGGAGCCCTGCACAGGCCAGGAAAGCACCCTCTACCACAGCTGCATGCCCAGCCTCTGTTACAGAGTCTTCACAGTGCGCTGACATTCCCTTTTGGTGTCCAGTCTAACCACAGCAACTATGCGTGAGGACTATGCACAATGGCCTTGGCTTGACAATAATTCTTCTTCATGATGCCAGTTAGTGGTTTCTATGGACTCCTTGTCTCTGCAGATATAAAAACCAATTTTGATCGAAGAAAGCATGTTTTAAAATGCCCCTATGTCAACTTAGCACCTAGTAAGAACAACAGGGAAACTCCCAGTTTTTTTTTTCCTGCCCAGAATGTTCTTTGGGTGCCAAGGAGGACACATTTCTGATACACAGTGGGTGGTGAGAAAACGCAGGAAACAAGAGGATAACGAACTACTAAGGAGGCTTTGTGACAAGGCTCCTGCACCCCCCACACACATACACACATACCCACATACGCACACACACACACACACCTCTACTTCTTTTTACAAACAATGTGAAGTCACCTTGCCACACCATGCCTGGCACTGGCCCATCTAATTAGCAGTTTCTACTCTCTCCCTCCATATTATTTCTGTTCACGGCTCCTCAATAGACTTTTGCAGGCATGAGGCCTAACAGGAGGGGACCTGCTCCACTGTAGATCCACAGGTGGAAAACCGGCTCCTCCACAGACTTTCACACACACTCATCCTAATAAGAGTGGACTTGCCCTGCAGTGTGCCCACTCTGATCCACTCTACTTTGAGGGTCCCAGGCCCCTTTTACCAACATGGCATTTTTCGACATCTCTCTGTCTTCACCACTTACCAGCACTTGAGGGTAGCATGGGAGTGCAGGGAAGAACACACTGGAGCTGAGATTCGCTCCCCATCTCTTACAGGGGAAGGAAATTGTCACCCGTTACCACCCGCGAGTGTAACAGAAGCCTGGTCTTACTGGGGTTTTGTTGTTTTGCTTTCCCTGCATACAGAAAGCTTTCCAAGGGTAAAGAGCTACTTAAGGAATATGATAGAAGCCTTCATAGCCCTGCCAGGTACTGACCACGAATAGTTGTCTTTTTTTTTTTTAATAGTCTGAGACAATAAAGCAGAGATTTCTCTATGTTCAGGTTTGGAGTGCCCCCAGCCTTTAAATGTGATTGCCCAGCAGAGTGTCCAACGGTGTTTGTGGGAGGGAAGGAAGGAGGCCATTAAAATTCATTTTGTAAGACAGCTCCAGAGGAACACCCAGGCTTTCAGCCTTCCGACTTTTCCATCCCTTCGAATCCAACAGCCACCACTTTCTCAGGGACTCCACGAACAAATGAGTGACAATAAATGTGCTGTTGTGAGCGCATGCTGTCCCTCTGTGATCAGAAGCACCTGCTTCTTAGCAAGGATGCAGGGTTGGGGCAGAGACTCGGCTCCTTATTCGGAACCACAGGGGAAACTGGGAGTCCGCTTTGCACGTGACCTTCCACGAACAAAAGCAGTTCAAACCTCAAAAGTACTTCAACTTGAAGTTACTGAAAAGTAGGCTTTCAGGGTCGCCAGCAGGGGCCTGTTGAGTTCTGCTATGTCTGCTGGGAGCTAGCCAGCCACATGAGACAAAGGGGCTCATGAAAAAGAGTCTTTCTAATGAACGAGAACAAGCCTTGCAAGGGTTTCCCTGTGTGTGCCTTCTGTGTTGACTCCTAAGCAAAGAGCTCAGGAAATAGGGAGTTAAGAGTCTGAGCCTTTCCGTAACTGAACACCAGGAGAAAAGCCAGACTAATGGATTGTACCTCTCTGTCCCTCACAGAACAAATACAGCCAGTCCCGGGAAGCAGAGTAGATCCCTCATTTCATACCCAAGCTTTATTTTTTCTTTTTTCCAAACTGCCCTCCAAGACCCCTGGTCTCCTTCAGGCTGTTCCCCTGACCCTTTAACAAGGAGAAAGAAAACAAACAAAGCTGGGGCGTTAGAAAAGTTACCCCTTTGAACAAAGCTAACTGCCAAGCCATTTCTGACAGGGATGAACACTGTTCATCCCGTGGTATAAAAACACCAGCATGGGAACAAGAATCACAAGCTCATCCATGAAGAGAGAGCTCAATCAG
This sequence comes from Neodon shergylaensis, assembly GCA_025134845.1. NCBI lineage: Eukaryota > Metazoa > Chordata > Mammalia > Rodentia > Cricetidae > Neodon > Neodon shergylaensis. The sequence continues at coordinate 5,409,756 of JABTXL010008669.1, forward strand.
CGAAACTAGCTAACTGCCTCAACTTCCCCAATCAATTTCTGTCGTAGGCTGCCAACCAGATGGCAGTCGTCTGTGCGCTGCGTGCTGATGCTGGGGTAATCAGCTGCTCGGATCTAGCTGCTGCTTGCTACTTTGTTTTTAACTTTCCCTTGCTCTCTGTTTAACGAACTCACTCACTCAGAACTGAAAGTACAGCAACTGCAGATCATTCTTCAGACTGTATGAAACATCATAGCTCAGGCTTTGCCTGAGATAGGGGAGACACGGCTTGGTTTATATTTACACAAAGTTGCTGGTTCCTAAAGCTAAATCTGTTATCCAGCCAATCACCCCTTAAACAAACAAACAAACAAACTGCTTTGCCCGGTGCTACAGTTTTACTGGAGAGACCCTTTCTACACAAAACTTCTGGGAGACATAAAGTGAGATCCAACCATCACCAGTTGCTTTGAAGACCAGTGCCCCTCAAAGTCAGTGGGAGATTTTAAAGCCGCATCCAAAAAGACAGTGTCACTCTGAAAGGTGGCCTCAAGCTCCATTAAAACGAAAGCTTATGACGGAACAAATCCATTTACCCATAAAAGAGACCTGAAGCAAACAGAGCTGATGACGTTAATGACAAGAACTGTAGGAGCTTCTCTCACATTGCCGTTCATCATCTTTTTATTATAAGTGGCAAGAACCTTCTCGGAACTTAATCTACCGCCTTAAACACCATAAAAATGACTCCTCCTATAAATCTAGGCATGGAGCATTCTGGGGCAGAGGAAGGGCAGATGCAGAGGGCTGCGGTGACCTTGGCAGGCTTTAAGATGAGCAGGCAAAAGAGGAGACACACAGCACAATAATGGAAAAACAAATCAGAGGGAGATGTGGTCTCTCTATAAGGTTAGATGTTGTAGACCCTTAAGAAGGAAGTTATTATTTTCTCTTTTGTTTTCCAAATATATAATATAATATAATATAATATAATATAATATAATATAATATATTTAATTGTAAGTATAATATTATCAGGATATTTTTAAACTTTTTTGTTGTGGTTAGAAGGAATTTTGAAATGTATTCCATTGCTCATCTAGGAACACTTTAGTAGTGTTGAATGTGTACATAATGTTGTATCTTAGATGGCCAGGACATTTTGACCTTGCAAATTTGAACCCCTGTACACATTAAAACACAATACTTGGGCTTGAGTGATGGCTAAGTCAGTAAATTGCTTGCCTTGAAAGCACAGGAATTAAGTTTGAACCCAACATTGACATTTAAAAAAAATTCAGGTATAACAGTATATGCCTGTAAGCCCAGCATTGGGAATGTGAATCACAGGATCCTGAGAGCTCAGCTGTCCGTCAACCCACACCCAGTTAGCCCCAGCCACAGCGGGAGCACTTGTCTCAAAACACAAGTGGATATTTAACTCTGACCTTCACACATGTGCACATACATGTAACACATACATACATAAGATGTCTACACACAAAACACTCCAAACTCCACATCAATTCTCCTCTAATGTCCTGGTGACCATCTTCCCATTTTATCTCTGTGTGTGACTGTCTTGGATGTCTGCTCTAAGTGACAGCAGATCACGACTGTCTTCTTGTGACCATCCTTATCCTGTTGCTGACCTCCAATTTCATGCATGGTCTAGTATGTGCTGTGGCATCCTTCCTGTTAAAGACAGAAGGATGTTCTGCTGTGGAGAGGCAACTCCGGTTGTCTACTCCACCAGGCTTGTTCCTCTCCATGTGCTATTAGAAAACATTATGATCTGAAGATGGATCTGTGGTGGTTTCTGATTTACATTTGCCAATTGTCTGGGCAATGGTTTAGAAATCAAAGGTAGACCCTGGGGAGGTCAACTAGCCAGATGCTAAGATAACAGAGTACAGAAACCAAATGACCGGGTAGCTACAGAATTATCAAGAATGGAAGACCCAGCAGGTACTTTGAGGACAGGGTATGAAGGACATTCTGACAATGAACTTGGAGCCTGACATCTTGTCACCCATCAGTACAGGTAAGCAGCCATTATCAGCATTACCTAAGTCTGACTGTCACGAAGACGGATGGAGAAGTGAATTGACTATATGACAGGCCCAGAGACACCCCAAGGTTCTCTAATGTTGCTTACATCCTGGCTCAGCCCACCGTCCTTATGAGGCACCTTCTCCTGTGTTCTCCAAACCTTCCTGATTTGCCAGACACTGGCTTTAGCTCTTCATCCAGGATTTTCTCTAAAGCTACTTGAGAGTAGTTTTCTCCGAGAAGGGAGTGGGGCTCGCTCTTCCTGGCCCTTTCCTTTCATCTGAGTTTTACATAACTCCTCCTGTTCCAGTCCTTCTCCAGGCATCCTCCAAAGGAGCCAGGGCATTGCTCTTGGCTGGTCCCCCTTGTTACCTGGAAAGACCCTTGCAGACCACCATTAGGTCACAGTGACAGTATCAGCTAACATAACTCCATGGTTCCCTCCAGGCTCAGGGGACTCTTTCAGCATTCTGTATTTATATGTAGTTTTCTTTTAATAGCAACAAGTTTCACAGAGGCATTTTGCTTAATATAAACATTTATATTTTGCTTTACTTGCTTTGCCATGACCCTGCCCCTTCCTCTTGCTGCTTTGCTTATAGTTTCAGGGAAACATTCTGTTATATTTTTCTTTTCTAAATGTTAAACATTTTATTTTATTATTTTGTGCATATGGGTATTTTGCCTTCATATATGTATGTGAAATACCCTTGAAGGTCATAAAAGGGCATCAGCTCATCAGGGACTGAAGTTACAGATGGTTGAGAGTCACCATGCACGTGACTAGGGATTGAATTAGGGTCCCTGAAAAAGCAGCCAGTGCTCTTAACCACTCTAGACCCTTCTTTTCTAAATCTTATTTTCCCTTCTGTTTGTTTGTGGGGGAGGTGGTCATGGCGATGTGTATAAGAGGTATGTGCACATGTGAGTGTAATGCCTGTAGAGGCCAGAAGGGGGCATTAGATGCCCTGTAGCTATCAAGGGATTAACAGCTGCTCAACACTAGTCCTGGGCTCTAATACCCTGCAAGAGCAGCAAATATTCTTAACTCCTGAGACATCTGTCCAGACCTGTCATTGCTTTTTCTTGTTCTCCATTTTTCATCCAATAGACCTCTTCCTCTCCTCTCCTACTTCCTTTCAAACTCTCAATTCTTCACACAAACACACACACACACACAGCGCGCACATATGAAAGCATTCCAGGATCCAGCTTATTTCCTTCAACATCGTATTCTTGATTCTGTCTATTTCCCTATACAGCTTACCAGCTGAATAAAATCACTGTGTGTATGAACTGCATGTTCCTTACCCAGTCATCTGCTGATGAATCTCTCGGCTGATTTCATTTCTTGTCTATTGTGAACAGTACAGCAAGAAACATCTTGTTCTGTCTGAGCTCATACCCTTCCCTCCGCTAACTACTTTCCTGGAGCCAGAACAGTTTCTGTAGGACCCGCCTCTCACATGCTCCCTGTGGTCCAATCAGCACCCAATTAACCACAGTGGGAAAACACTGAGAAGAGGAAGTTTGGCACTGGTGCTGAGTGCGGACAGGCTTTCTCGTGTCTCTTTTCCCTAAACAACGTGACAACTATCTGCCTGCCTAGTGAGTTTTAACTGCCACCTTGATACAAATTAAAATCACCAGAGAAGAGAGTGCTAATGAAGGTTGGTCTAGATCAGGGTGGCCTGTAGGGAGGTGACTGTCGTGTTGGTCCTGGGAAGACCAGCCTCAAGTGGAAGGGTCACTATTTTTTATGCAGGACACTGGGCTTACAAGAGTAATGAAGTCTAGCTAAGCCACAGGAAGCAGCAACCATGCATTTATTCCCTTTGCTCTTTGGTGCAGATGTAATGTGGCCCACCGCTTGACTTCCTGCCTTGACGTCTCTGAAACAATGAACTATGATTTGGAATTAAAAGCCAAATAGACCCTTCTTTTCCAAAGCTACTTTAGGCCATGGTCTATTGTTACAGCCACAGAAATGAGACCGCAGCAGCGCAGAACTGAAATTCTGTCAGCCAGAGCGACTTACAGCCCACAGGAAGGATGCACACACCTCCTGGGAGGAACCAGAGAACCCTTGTCTGTTGGTCTCCCCAGCGTGTCCTGGACTCAGTCCTGTGACAATACCAAGGGACATCTGTCTAGTTTGCTACCATAGCCATGTAGTGCTGTTCAACATCTAACTCCTGCCATAACACTCAAGAGTTTGTTCAAATCACGAGGCTCCTGGTCCTCCTGTTTCACTCCAACACTGGATCCAACATGGACTCCATCTTCCAATATTTGAAAGAAATGAATGAGTTTCCAGGACCAGCACCTCCCCAGAACATGTGTGTCACTCTTACAAACACAGCTTCCCTTCTCAAACACTCACTGAAGCTTTTCCTTTGTACCATAGAACCTTATGTTGTTGTTGTTGTTGTTGTTGTATAGAGCTGGTGAGAAGTCTCAGTCACTAATGGAGCTTGCTGCCAAGCCTGACATCCCGTGTTCAATCTCACATGGTAGAAGGAGAGAAGCGATTCTTCCAAATTGTCCTTCCACACCCTCCATGTGCACTGTGGCATGTAAACACACATGCCCACATAAATAAATCAACTTTCAAGAAAGATTTGTGGAGATATGTTATCTCTGTACACCTATGGAGTGGGTTCTTGAAAGCGGAATGAGTGTTTCAGTACTTGGCACCATCTCCTTTCTTCAACAGCCCTCCAGTATCCCACCGTCTCTGGCTAGAAATACACGGAAGAAACACGCGGCTAAAAACACATTCAGGAGTGTGGAATTAATCCTCTTGTCCCAGGTCTACCTGGAATTTAAAGATTTCTTTTCTATCTGAATGTAACAGAGGCCTTTTGTTTCCAAATACTACCTTCCTGTTTATGAAAGAAGAGGCCCTTCCCCCAGGCCATATTTGCTAATCATAAGTATGTACATTTTTAGATTCCTTTTTATAAACAAAGCCCAGGGAAGAATGCCACAGTGAGAATCCCTGTGTGTGAGCTTTGCATTTCTGTTCCTGATGGTGACTCACTGAAAGTGACAACCATGTAAAAGTGATTGGCAGCCAACAGCTTAAATGAATACTTAAGACACAGAAGCTGTGGAACTAGGGCAGAATCCCCAAGTCTGGTTAAAAAATAAAGATGTTTTGAAAAAACAGAATTACTCATTTGACATACTTTCTCCTGATCACGTATGCACACACACGCATGTGCATGTTCATGGGTACAAGGACATATGCTGGCATATGTGCACATGCTAACACAGATGAGGGATAGAAGAAAATCTTGGCTCTCATTCCTCAGATGCTTTCAACCTTGCTTTGTCTGTCACTGGTCTGGAACTTGTTGATGCCGGCTAGCCAGCGAACCCGGAAGATCGCTGTGTTGACCTTGCCAACAAGCTTAGGTATGTCTGCATGCATCATGACTGCTTGGTTTATGTTTGTTTTGCATGATTTCTGGGTACTGACGTCAGATATTCATCCTTGAAAGGTAAGCACTCACTGGCTGAGTAATCTCCCCAGTGTCTCCTGTTTGGGTTAAATATAAACCATACACATATGCAATGAAGTGTATGTATGTGGAGATTCCCAAAATCAACAGGGCATCAAGAGAGTTCATATCCAGTCCCCCCCAAAACTGTCAATTTACCTGATGATCTGGCATGTCACATAAGACTGTGTGTTTGGAAAATGGTTCTATCTGCCATGCTCTGAACCCCTCTACACTTTTACCTGAGTGTCATTGAGTGTCTCTTTGAAAGGGAACCATCCAGTTCCCTCGCCCCACTGCTGCCCCTGTGATCTACTTCTGTCAGCACGTCAGGGGAAGCACGAACCAGGGCGGCACAATCACTAACGCAAACGCATTAGATTCCAAATGATCTCTGAAATAAACTGACTGGTGCTGCAGGCATGGAAATGCCAGTGGGAGCTGGATGCACCACTGCCTCTGATCCAAAGCAAATAGATTACAGCAGGGGGGCTGCCAGGATGCTGTGAATCAGACACAGTTGTCAGAACCCTGTGGGCGTGGGCGCTATCGCACAGGCCTGGAGCGGCCCCTAGAGACATGTGGGGTCTCATCTTGGGGATTCCTGTGTTATTCGAGCCAATGACTACCTTACCTCTGGGCTGCCACTCTCCAGAAGGAAGAAGAAAAGAGGCAAGTTTATGATCAACAGTGCTTAAACATGAAGAGAAAAGGAGGGTGGTGTGTGGGAAGAAAAGCAAGGCTGGTCTTGAAAAGGAAGAAACTGAAGACAGGATAGAGGATTTACTGGAAAGACTGGGCTTGGGTATCATGGTCCTCACTGCATATTTTGCTTCAGAGAAGGATGAGGTGGGTGATAATAACCCCCTTCCTGTGTGCACACATCTTTCCCAGGTCAAGTCTTCCAAATCCTTCTTCATCATCTGTTATTCCGTCTTTGGTACTGGTACTGAGCCAGGCTGTCAATGAGACACTTACAAGCACAGACTGGAAGTAATTATGTATTAGGAATTACCTCATTGCTGCAGTGGAGCCAAGAGACCCCAGCTCGCCTACTGAGCAAGCTTAAGTCAGTCTGAGAACGGCCAAGAGATGTCACACAGAGAAGACCAAAGCACCGCGACCCCTCATTGGCGGCATGAGCAAAGTCGACCATTCCAATTAAGGGGCATGAGTTAGCCCAGGTGAAATCAGCAAAGGAAATGCCCACATTGTCTACCCAGTAGCTAACAAGTGACTTTTGCTTTAAGCCATGGAATATTAAGATTGTTTGTTACAGGGCAAAGCTAACAATTGCAATAGAAAAGTGATCTGAAATCTCAAGCTTCTGCAATTACCTTTATAGCATTTTGCCTACCGAGGTAGAAGAGAGAGCGTGAGAGATTGTTGCTTGGAAACGTCAGATCTGGGGAGGCACTGCTGAAAGCTCATGTTTGAGAAAGTGATGAATGACTGTGTCAAGGAGTGGACGCTATGGAGTGCAGAGAAAACCGTCGGTCACTGACCATGGGCGTTTGGCGCCTTTTCTCTAAATGCTCTTACGTGTTGGTGTTTTGCAAACTCCACCCATCCTCTCTCACACACACTGTTAAAGTATATACATCGTGCTATACATTATCACTTTTTAAAAGAGAGACTCAGGTAGCTCAGGTTGGCCTGGAATTGCTCTATCCCCAAATATGACCTTGAACTTTTGATCCTTCTGTCTCGACCTCCTGAATTACAAACACTAGTTTCTCTTTTAAAAAGAAGCAGAAACCATGGCAGATGCGGCTTAAATAGCTTGCTCAAGTTCATGCTCACCCTCTGTTTTTATAGAGCCCAGAACATTTTGCACAGGAAATGGTGCCACCAGTCGTGACATCTCCTACATCAATAAGTAATCAAGATGGTCCCCACAGACAAAAGGCCATAAGTAAATTAGTTCAGGGCAATTGCCCTTCTCAGGTAAGTTTAGGCCCTGCCAAGTTGATAGTTAAAGTAAATGAGGACAGTCCCATGGGTTGGTTTTCCCAAGTTTTCATTTGTCTACACACACACACACACACACACACACACACACACACGGTATCTCAGTTGAGTCGATATGTATAACCTTCCGCTAATGGCACCCGTGGGTCTACCTTATAATTGAAGGGGCCATATAACGAAACTGTTCAGGTTGTAACATGGTTTCACTATAAAACATATGATAACCCCAGTTAGTATTTTGATTCAACCTAGAATCAACAAGGACAGATAAAAGACTAAGAGAGAAGGTATTTTAATCCATAACCAGAAACAGGAGCTTATACAAATGATCCATCAAGGGTACCTATCACCCTAAAGGAGGCCAGCCCTGTATGAGAATCAGCAGGTAGTGATAAAACCCAGAAGGTGAGAGAACAAATCTGGACTAGATTGATATTCGTAGACTTGACAGCATCATTTATATAACAGTAGTGTGCTCTCTGCCTCCCACTCTGTCTGTTCTTGTGATGACCACTCATGAGTAGGCATCTCACAATTGCAAGGGCTACCTAAGACTCATGTGGTTCTGACGTGGTCATCCACCATCACAGAGCAGAGGTTACTGTTGACCTTTGGAAACCTGGACCCTGAAGAGCAATCAGGGTTCCCTGACCTGTGGAAAGTCCAAGGACCACCCACCTCCATCCAGGTCTAGTAAGGTGAGCATCCAAACTGCCTAGGCTCCCACAAAGCCAGTAAGTTCAGTAGGATCAAAAACCCATTGCCATTGTTCTTGAGTTCTTAGTAGACCTCATTGTCCGCTATGTTCAGCGGGTCCGGTTTTATCCCAGGCTTTTTCAGATCCAGGCCAGCTGGCCTTGGTGAGTTCCCGATAGAACATCCCCATTGTCTCAGTGTGTGGGTGCACCCCTCGCGGTCCTGAGTTCCTTGCTCGTGCTCTCTCTCCTTCTGCTCCTGATTTGGACCTTGAGATTTCAGTCTGGTGCTCCAATGTGGGTCTCTGTCTCTGTCTCCTTTCATCGCCTGATGAAGGTTAATATTCAGGAGGATGCCTATATGTTTTTCTTTGGGTTCTCCTTGTTTAGCTTCTCTAGGATCCTGGAATCATGGCAACTACATGAGCCAAATATTACAATGACATCTAGGTTCGTGCTGATGATAATGGGGATCAAAATTCTCTCATAGAAAGGGGAGTCAGACTTCCCTGAGGTTCCAGCTGCCACTCTCTCCTGCATCTAGTCGCAGGTTGTCTTAGAAAGGGCAACAGTATATAGGTGATACAAGGCATACTGAAGGGGTGGCTGGTTGCCTATCTCCTTTACTTTAGGCCACTTGCTTATCTCTAGAGATTGTCATGCTAATTCATCACTCAAAGGTTGTCTGTATAATCTGTCTCAGCCTCTTCAAGACTGAAAGCACAGAGATGAGTCACTGTCCTAAACTTAAAGTAATCTTAGGTTCCAGGACCAGCAGAATGTCACAGGACAGAGCACCTTCTACCCAAGAGCTATTGCTCCACCAGAGAGGACAAAGCTACGGCCAGAAGTAAAACTGCTCATCACGTAGGCATAGAAGACGGACACAATGTGAAGGCATATTGCCAGACTTCTATCTTGGACCTACAGGTCCAGGTGAAGGGTCAGTTCCCAGTTCTCTTTAGGGAAAACCCCTTCTGAGTGATTGTCTCAGGGTAACCTCTGCAAGACTCTCTCTCTCTCTCTCTCTGTCTCTCTCTCTGTCTCTCTCTCTGTCTCTCTCTCTGTCTCTCTCTCTCTCTGTCTCTCTCTCTCCCTGACTCTGTGTGTGTGTGTGTGACATAGGTTCAGGCATTTAATTTATAGGTAGCAGGACAACCTCAAGGGTCTGGCCTTGCCCTCCACTGTCAATATTTCAGGATGCATATTCCAGGCTAATTATCACATGACCTTCTGGGAATTCCCCTCTCTCCCTCTCCAGTCTTACTTACAGTCAAAGTAGTGGAGTATAGATGTGTTCTGCTGCTTCTGGCTTTATGTGAATTCTGGGGATCAAAACTCAAGTCCTCACACTTTCAAGTCATCCCCTTAGTCTTTGCAAGATCTTTCATGATGGACTGAACTAGAACTCCTGGCTGCATTGTTGGCTACAGTAGAGGCGGGGGTCTCCTTGGGGTTTTTATAGGGTTCTTCAAGATGAGGCAACAGGCTTTGATAAAGTAGTGGCCAGTTGTGCAAAGGTTCTGATGTCAACTTGCCTTGCAGCCTAACTAATCATGGCGAATATGACCTACAACCCTTGCCCTGAATTAGAGACATAAAATAGCACCACAGACTTTCTCTGTACATATCCTCCCATTCAGGATGTCCAATGACCAAAGTCGACCAAGGTGGGGTTCCAGCTCTGCTGAAGAAATGGCCCCACTGATTCCCAGGAAAGCAGTAAGTGTGCCACCATAGGAGCTCCGGCACAGACATTCAAAGCCACGTTCTCACTTTGTCTCAATGAGAATGCAAACCTGACCGGAGAAGGAACTTCGGCTCACTCGCCACCATTGCCCAGCACCTGCAGGGCCTCTGCAAGTGTTTAGTGCAACAATAACCAAAGGGATCCAGAAGAGAAGAGGAGTCTCAAGAGGGCTCTGAATACCAAGCTGGATCACTCCCAATGTCAACAAGGAACCTCCAGGGAGAATGACCCATTTAGTAGCTTAGGAGAACATCTGAGTGCGGTCCCTGACTCTCATCACAGAGCTCAGGAAGTCACTGTGAGAGGAACGGAGTCTAAGAAATGCACTATAGAATATAATAAAGAGACCCTTTTCTACACTGTTGAACTGGTCACGTGTCGAAAGATCTGTAACTTCGGTAGGCAGGAGTAAGGGAAAGAGCAGAGAATGCAGGCTCCTCATAGACCTCCTTTCGTTTTTCCTTAGAGATCTCAGCTGGCTGTACAGTATCAATTCACCCAGTCAGCCCTTTCTGGAGCATCTCCCTCCAGAGGGTAGAAATTCTTCCAGGGAGGACAGGAAGAAAGACGGCAAACTAGCTGGACCAACACCATCAACCAAAAATTTAACAAGTTATGAAGGAAGCCATGTGAGTAACGAAAGTATTTCTTAAGGGGTGAGATGAGAGACCATGACTGACATGTGCAAGGTCACCCATCTGCCATGATGACGTGTTTTCTGCACATGTGCCAGTGCTGGCTTCTCTTCCTTGGTAGAGGAGAATGGTAGGGTCTGGATACCCCAGTGCCACCTGAGACTCTGCCCAGGTTCAGTCTCCTCAAAACAGCCTCTGCTTTTACACTCTTCTGACTTCTATAGCTTCCTGGCTTGATTTTTCATACAATGTGGTGTTTGATTCCTCTAGGGAAGGATCTATGCTGTATTTACAACATTGTGCAGCGTAATCGTGCTTCAGGGAGGGTCTCTCAGAATGGGCATTCTGACCATGGCTAACTGATGGGAGCTGGATATGCATTTTGGATTTTCTGCGCACGTCTGTGTATGGGAAGGTATATATACTGATGAATGGTGGATTGGAAACAGATGCTGATTTTTCTGGCTGGAGTTTCATTCAGTTCCCAGGTGCTCTGCCAATTAGGGAGCTTCTGTCTTTGCAGCCTCAGCACCATGATTAGGTATTTAGGAACCACTCACACACTACGCAACAGGTTCAAAAAAATGTTCCAGGAAGGCAGGCTTTCAGAATGGCTCCCTCCTTAAGAAAAAATGACACTCTCCATAAATGGTTGGCAAAAGAGAAGTGAAGTGTGATGGCAGCTCGGTGTCTAGAGTTTTCTAGGATGGAGGTCATGATTAGTTCAGTTATCTTTTCACCTGGCAGCAGAAGAACATCAGAGAAACACTTTCTCCAAACACAGCTTGCCCAGTGTGCTCACCCTTCCTGCATCCATTGGCCCATTCTCCTTTGTAATCCAAGCAGGTGACAACTTCATTGAACTGTTGGCAACAAGAGAAGGTATCGATTCCCCCACAAATGCCCTAATGACTAGAGACTGAGACACAAACCATAAATGGAGACTTTCTGATTCCAAGTGAAATTATAGTTTGCCCTATGAGATTGCACAATAAATCAGTGGAAAAACCAGCCAACACAGGACTCTGGGGTCACTGAAGAGATGTTGACACATTACAATAATGAGAACTTGAAATACCTCATGCCCTATTGATTTTCAGGCTGAATCATTCCCACTGCAGAAGATTACAAGAGTCTGTCCTGGAATCATGGCTCACGCGGGAGACGCTGATGAAAAAATACACCCGATGCAATCAAAACGAAAAGCTTCTCTTCTTATTACAAATCTAATACCATTGTCCCTGGGCTGGGTGATGGGCACTTAACCTACGATGCAAAGGGAGAAAAGAAACATGCAACTACTTTTTTTTCTTTTAATTAAAACATTTTTCCTACCTTTTTTACACTCGGCTCTTTGCTATGCCTCGACAGTATAAAAAGTAACCCTGCAAAGAAAATGGGCAGAATGGCTCAATTAGTGCATAAAAGGCAATTTCTTTATGCTTTTCTAATTCCAGGGTGGCTTTCAAGTTCTCTGTATCACCGTATCATTTTGAAGAATGGAAAATCATGTCCTAACAGCCAACTTATTTCCCAGTCAATAGCAGAAGACGCAGCCCACCAACGCAGACTTCTACAGTCAACAAAGAATGCCAGGCTGATCACTCCTCTTTGCCTGCTAAGTGCTCTATGGAACTGAATAAACACAGTTGTGAAAGGCCAAATAGTGACACGAGTTAATTACTAACCTGTCACACAGGCATAGGATGGCAATAATTTATTTTCCCTGTTGCATTAACCATAAATCTTTTCTCCAAAAATGGGGTATACTGGGAAGACAGGCTCACTATATACCTTGTACATGGTGATGTCAATATCTGGGACACAGGTCAGACATAAACTACAATACAGCTTTTGCTATGCATGTTGACCTGTCTGTAAGTCAAAAGCAAAGTGTGAACCTGGAGAGATGGCTGAGTGGATAAGGCATGAAGACCTGAACTTGGATCCCTAGCACTCACAGAGGAGTTGGGCATGGCAACATTCATCTGTAATCCCAGAACTGGGCTAGAAAGGGTAGCAGAGATGGGCTTTATTTATAGGCTTGCTGGCCAGTCAGTTCAGCCAATTGACAAGCTCTGAGTTCAGTGAGAGTCCCTGCTTCAAAAGATAAGAGTGGTGATATAATTAAAGACACCCGATGTCAACCTTCGGTCTTGGCACACATTCTCATGGCCAAGTACCCTGTACATATACAGTGCACACATGCACAACACACACAGCAGAATTGCAAAACTAACTTGACTTATAGCAACTAGAAATAGTACGGTCTTTCCTCAATAGGACTCTGACACTACCATTCAACTATGGCAGATATAACAATTACTCAGACTTATTAGGACTTACTAGGTTATCCCTAGCTGGTTTTAATCCATGATTGTCATGCATACTTGGGAAATGCCCATGTAAGAAATTAACTTTTCTTTGTTTACTTGTTCTCCGTCTCAGTAGTTCTGTAACCTCTCAGAGTCTAATCATTGAGATGAACACCTACCTACCTGTGGGCAGAATCTAGACATCTGAGTGTGTCTGTTCACACAACAAATGTCACTATCCTTCCAAGAAGGTTCAATGCAATAAATGAATGGTTAAGAAGATGAAATGTCTTTTCTTTTAGATATCCTGATAATGGTCCCTGGGCAAACTACCCAACTACCTCTTACATATATATATATATATATATATATATATATATATATATATATATGTATATATGTATATATATCACATGTATATATCACCATTTGTGAATCTTTCCAAAGTTGTACTCTGTTCTCAGGTCATCAGCCTGAGACCCACTAAGCAGAATTCTCGGACTCTGACAGGAGAACAAGCCATGCTTGCTTACTTGCTTATACTTCAACAGGAGAACAAGCCATTCTTTCCCATGCTGTCCATTCATCTACTGGTGAACTGGGCAAGCAAGCAATTGGCTTTAGGTACTTTCTCAGAGTTGCCAGCAGAAAACGTCTTAGAAAGAGACAGTAAAGAGAACTTTGAGGTTAATCTCTATGACTTTTCTCTTTTTGTTGTCATTTAAAAAACTTGGGGATTGACTCAGCAGGTAAAGGGACTTGTCACCAAACCTCACAACCTGAGTTAAATCCCCAGGGCATGCATGATGGGAGAAGAGAACCAACTCTTACAAGTTGTCTTCTGACCTCTACACACAGACCAGTGGTCCACACGAGTATGCATGTGCACGTACACACAGACAGTTAACTGCAACTAAAAATAAAAGAACTATTTTTTTTATTTTCCTTCATCTTTCTCCCAGCTACCCTGTGTAATTTACAAAACCACCACCTGTTAACTTTAGTCACAGAGCAATGGACTAGGCAAGAGCTGAAAGAGACCCCAGGCTCCCTGCAGGCCCTCCCCTTCTCCATCTCTGCTCCTTGAATAACTGGGGAGCATGGTATTCCACAACTTCTTCCCATGTTTGTTATACCCCAGAGGGTCAACATGCTGGTGGTAATTGTGCTTGCCTGTTCCAAATCCCAGAGCCCTTTATAGTAACTCTATTATCTTGGGTCATGTTTCTATAAAGCACAACACCCTATCTATAAACTGAAAATAATCGCCACCCTGCCACACAGGCCATTGGGGATGCTCAAAAAAGCCAGACAACACAGGGCACCTTGCACCGCACTTGTCTGATACCAAGCCCAATGCTGCTAACTGTTTTGTTTTTCTCCCCAAGAGCATTGGTGCCTGCGCTTGGAGGACTTTGCTTTGATTATCCAGGCCCAACTCAGCAAGGGGCGATATGGGACAGCAGCAATTTTGAATGTTCACTACACCTAAGCGGATACATTCAAGTGGGCAGCTAAAATTGATTCCCTGCTGATTGCCTCTCTATTAGCAAGGCTGCAATGCAGCTATTAAAGAGAAAGGCATGACAAAAGTTCTGAGCGTATAGAAATATAACTCAGTCATGGATTCCGCACCAGTGCCTGGGAACAAGCAGATTTCCACTCTGCCTATCCCAGTGGAGGGGAAGATGACAACTGAATGAATGAATGAATGAATGAGGGATGATGAAATAAGTTCTAGCTATTAGGTAAGGCCACTTTCTCCTTTTAGAGAAGTCTCTGTCACTGTGTTTGATCATCCAGTCTACATTTTCAGTGCAGAAGTTAAAGGGTCAATGCCCTCTATCATGAATGACCAGTCAGGAAAGCCAGTGCTTCCATGGGTCTCCCAGGTCTCCCTGGAAACGCTCTCCATGACATGTCTAGTAGTACATAGATTTCTCGTTAACATCTCATGGAATTGTTCCATAAGCATACACTTGTTCTCGTTGTCAACATTTTGTCCTGTCACTGCAACAGATGGCTTTATGCTGAGGCATATGAAAATATTAAATACTTTATAAGCCAGAGAGAAATGGAAAATGTCTTCAGAGGAATGTAATCTTCCATGACTTAGATTAAGCGACTCTGAGGATTCTGTTAGAAACAGCTGCATTGGGCTTGGGTTGCTGAGTGGATCTGGTCAACCAGCAACTCCATGCCTTTGGCAAATACAGGAGTAAGGGGAAGGAACCCAAACTGCCAGAAGGTTGATCTGGCCATTTCAAAAGGCACAGCCAACCACCATAGAGAACTGTGAAATATGACAGCGTGTAACCGGAAGAGGGCTGAGAAGCGTGTCTCTTTGCCATCCAAAAAGCCAGAAGCAGCATCCATCTGTCTCAGGAGGTGTTATTCAGAGCTGTCCTCTGAGCCAAACAGCCGCCATCTTCATGGGACCGACCAGATGTGCTTGCTGGCAAAAGATCATCACAGCTGGTTGTGTTGACATTCTTTCATAGAGAGAAGGTTATCTGAGTCCCCAACACCTCCTCCTAGGCAATTCTTCCCTAATTGTACTTGGCCTCGGGATCCTGACAGGTGTTGGCATATAAGAGGGCAGAGGTTAATTGAGAGGGACTCCATCCATGTGGCTATCCATGCTGGGAGACGACTCGGCCCCTCAACTTTGCGGTCATCCCTCACCCATACTCTTAAATAAGCCCAGCGTTCTCATTGGCTTCCCAGAGGGGACTTCAGTGGAATTGGACTTTGGTTTGTCATCTAGACCTTAGAAGGAGTAGCATAGGAATGCTAATCCCCGTCCCCCATGACAGAGTGTTAGATTGGTGAGCTATAGGACCAGGAAGTCAGTTCCCTGACAGACCGTATCTATCAAGACCACTGAGGCTACTGCTACATTCACAGATGTTAACTCAACCAAAACGTGTGATGCCCTCATAGACAGCCCAGAGGTTTCTGACTGACAGGTGTGTGAAAGAGAAGATAATGTGAAGGTCTGGGACTGGAGGATGGCTCAGAGGTTAAAAGTGTTCACTGCTCTTACAGGGGACCCCAGTGAAATCCCCAGTTCCCAGGCTAGGCAGCTCATAGCTACTTTATGGCCGCAGCAGCTCCAGAAGATCCAACACCCTCTTCTGACCTCCATAGGCAACACCACTCAAGTGGTATGTGTACACAGAGAGAGACATACCAATTTAAAATGGATTAATTAATCAATTAATTTGGGGAGTTTATTTTATTTTGTTTTGCCTTTACATCACAAGTTTGCCCTCTCCCCCTACCCCTTCCTCCATTCCTCCTCCACTGTTTCTCTTTAGATACAGCTGGCCTGGGCTCATAGGGGCTCCCAGAAACTAAACCAACAGCCAGTCCTGCACAGGACTGACCCAAACCCTTTTCATAAATATTACAGTTGTGTAACTTGGTCTTCTTGTAGGACTGGATTCTAATAGCGGGAGCAGAGACCGTCACTGGCCCTAATCAATTCGTTTTTAAAACTGTGACATCCTCACAGCAGGGCATACATGTAAGGGCCACAGATTATTTCTATGTATAGTTACTTTATTATCTTGCACCCATTCTTCATCCATAAATGTGGGGACAATAGCAGCAGTGCTTCTAAGGCTATTGTAAGAATGAATGGGTTTCTGCATAAAAGAGTCTTAGGTCCAGACAGGCACATGCTGGACACAACGGAAATGTCAGCTACTCTTTATACTTAGCATAATGCTTACATAGAAATTAACAATAGATTTTGTCTCTATTCCCACATCAGTTTGTACACAGCTGTCATATACTTCCCATTGTACAATGTGCTCAAGGTTTTCTGAAAAATGCACAAATTGAAAATGGCCAAAGCTCATTCCTGGTCCTGGATTCTAGAGAAATAGAACTCATGGTTATGAGAAGGCATACATGCTCACAGCTGCTTCATGTGTAAGAGATCACCCACGTACTCGCTGGCAGACAGTAGCTAACAATGGTGAGCACCAGCCATGGGCAGACTCCAGGAAGGGATGCTCGGCAAGGATGCCAATCAAAAGGGTAACTACTGAGGACTGGAGGGATGGCTCAGCAAGAAAAATGCCTGCCAGGCAAACATAAAGACCTGCATTTCAACACTTATGAAAAGGCTGGGCATCAAGGGAACATATTTGTAAGCCAGTGATGGGGACAGAGATAGATGGGTCCCTTGAGTTTGCTGGCCACCCATCTAGCCAATCAGTGAACACCAGACTCAGTGAGAGACTCTGTCTCAAAAAATAATATGGAAATCAATAAATGAAGAAACATACCATCAAGCTCTGGGCTCTTTCTGTACATACGACACCCTTCCCACACACACACACATGTGAATAAGCACACACATACATTTACTATACTCCCACACATCTGAAAAAGTTAGACTGTGACTACAGTTAATTTATCATTTGTGAAATGATAAAAGTTTAGAGAGAGAACAACAATGAATTTGAAGACAGGTGTTCGGGAGTTAAAGGGTAAAGAAAGGAAGAGGGTGTATGTTTAATCAAGGAATCTCTGAGAAGTAGCTAAGGAGGATACAGGAACTTGAGCATCACATAGAATTAAGCAGTCTTATAGTCAAGCTTGGGCAAATCTGGGGGTGTTTGAAGATGATCATAGCAATGCCAACAGCTTTGAGATGATGTGACAATACAGATTTACAGGGACAGGCCACTGAGGTTAATGCTAACACAGGAGGAAACTATGAATGGACATTTCTATCCTTGCATGACCTTATAGCTTCATGGGACAGTTACCCTGCTCAAAATCTCAATAAGAGATAGATCAGCTTACAAAGAGCTTGCCATGTACGCCTGAAGACTGAGGTTTATAGTCCCCAACATCCACAAAAGAAGACTAGGCATTGATTGAGAAGTGTGCACCTGTAATCCCAGCACTGAGAAGGCAGAGACCGGAGGATCCCCAGGGTTCACTGACCACTCAGTGAGTCAAATCAGTAATCTCATTGAAATACTTGCCTCAAAAAGTAAGAAGGCATGTGGTGGGGGAAGCTACTCAACATTGATTTCTGGTCTCTGCATCATGCATGTACAAGAACATGGGGACCTTCACATATATGTGCACATAAACATAAATATATACACATGCATACACAAGAAAAGCTCCATGAAAATATTACGCAAAGTAAGCAAAAGTGGGAACAGAACTCTGACTTTCCTTTGGAATCACCAATCTCCTCACAGTATTTTTTGTCATTAAAGAAAACAAGATCCATGGGCATCACCTGGATCTACAAAGTGATCTTTAAATTTTATGATGCCTGGGCTGTAGCAATGGCTCAACAGGTTACGCACTTACTCCACAAGCATGAGGATGTAAGCTCAACCCTCAGCACTCATGCATGGCCTGTATGTGCGTACCCCAGTGCAATAGGGTTTGAGAGTGTTGATTGTGGCCAGGCGGTGGTGGCGCACGCCTTTAATCCCAGCGCTTGGGAGGCAGAGGCAGGCGGATCTCTGTGAGTTCGAGACCAGCCTGGTCTACAAGAGCTAGTTCCAGGACAGGCTCCAAAACCACAGAGAAACTCTGTGTCGAAAAACCAAAAAAAAAAAAAAAAAAGAGAGTGTTTGTTGCCAGCCTAGCTCTAGTGAGAGACCCTGTCTCAAGAGCATAATGCAGAAATTCATGGGCTAGGACATCTGATGTCTTCCTCTGGCCTCCATCTCTGCATGAGCACACATACCTGCACACACTTGTACACACACCACTCATGCACAAACAAACAAAAAAATGAAATTCTGTTCCCTTCGGTTTGATGTCTTCTATATTGTACCGATTATGGCTGCCTTTGTGTATTCAGCTGGCACAATGCAAAGAGTGGCACTGTGGTCAGTGAAGTGCCCAGGCTTCTGAAGCAGGCTCAACAGTACCTGCCTCTCTCTGAAGTGTTTTATTATTCCAAGTCGGGCCCACTGCATCTCCCAAGGTATGAAGTTCAGCTCAAGATAAAAATATTTTATCTGCCCTTACAACAAATTGAAAGGCTATATAAAGGGTTTTGTTATTGCTGTGTTTTCATAAATATATAGTAAACATCATTCACAGTGGGAAACACAGCACAGAATACAATTTCCATGCACAGCCATTCATGTGTCTTGCATGGGAAGATGAAATGACCCACAGATGAATAAAAAAATAATAGTATACAACTTTTAGCAGCCTGCAGTCCCTGACAGACACCCGCAGCTGGGAGGATAAGGATCATGATTTCACAGTACTGCCAATGAATGACAAGTGGCTACAGCAACAGGGAAATTTGCTTTCCTCCATAGCCCAACCATTCCAGTTAACACTTGATTCCATATTTCCAAAACCTGAGTATTAAAAAAACCCTCAGCCAACCACTTCGCTCTGGAGAGCATGCCCATTCCCACACCTGAACAAGATTATAATTTCAAATCTTTATAACCTTAATTATTTAGAGGTGTTTGGGGGGGTTCTTCTTCTTCTTCTTCTCTTCTTATACTACTTCTTCTTTTTCCTCTTCCTCCTCCTTCCTCATCTTCATCTTCCACTGTGATTTCAAAGCAATGGGTAGCATGGAAGTCTAGGGCAGTGTCTACACCGATCTCCATCAGCTCTTGGGTGAGGGGATGATTAGAGGTTGTTTCCAAATAAAAGGGGCTTCCATTTCACAAGGAATTTTCACTATCAAAGTTGTTCATGTCTGTGGAGGAGAGCTGTCTCAGTCTGTAACATGCCTACTGCATGAGCATGAAGACCCAAGATTGATCCACAGAACCCAAAGAAAACCTCAAGCACAGTAGCAGCACATGCTTATAACCCCAATGCTATAGAGACAGAGATGGTTTGACTCCTGTGCTTCACCAGCAGGTCGGACTAGCTGAGTTGGAGAGCCCTAGGTCCCAGTGAGACACTGGGTCTCAAAAAACATGGTAGGGGTTGATGAGGTGGCTCACAAGCAAAGATGTTTGTCATGGGTCTGATGACTGGACTTCATCATGGTTAAAGGAAGAAACCAGCTTCCCTGAGTTGTCCTTTGACTTCTGCATGTGCACCACAGCAACTGCGCAAGCATGCACACATATATACACAAAATAAAGACGTTTTTAAAAAAATGATACAATTTCAAAATTTTAACGCAACACCATGGTAAATGCCTCTGACCTTTGACGTCCACATATAAACCCCTACACACATGAACACGCTCACACAGACACACACAGCAGTAGAACATGCTCTGAGACCATTGATAGAGGCATAATGATTACCAAGTAATTTTCCCTCTGTCCTGGGGAGAAGGTTCAGTGGGTATGAACACTTACCGCACAATTTCAAGGGCCTGGGTTTGAATACCAAGCACCTATGTAAGAATCCAGGTGTACACACACATGCCTGTCACCCCAGCAGTAGGGGGTGGAGAAAAGAGGACTTTTAGGGCTTGCTAGTGGCTGACCTAGCTCCAGATTTTCTGAGAAATTTTGGTTCAAGAAAATAAGGCAAAGGGTGATAGATCTAGGAACCTGACTCATGGGTGTGTGCATTTACACACACACACACACAGGAGCCCAAGCTCATATACCACACATACAAACACAATGAAAAATTGACCATTTTCCCTACAAAAACTCTTTACAATCCACACTTCAGCAGTGTATACAATGCTTTTAAATATGCTATTTTCCAATGTGATATATGAATTTGCCGTATATAGAGAGACTATATATGTGCATAAATATAAACAGATTTTCATTTACTTCTCAGTTATTATACATCTCTGAAAACTATATTTTTATACTTTGTCAGTTCTGGGTCATTACTAAGTATATGTATCTAACTTTCCAGCTTTCCCCCTAGTTATCCATCATTCACCCACCCCCTATCGATGCACCCATCCATCCGCCTTTGCACCCTCTACACACCTACCTGTCTGTACTCACCCATCTGCTCTCGATTCATCTACCCACCCACCCATGTGTCTGAATCTTGTGCCAGAATTATAAGAGAGTCAGTCCTGATACAAAGATCACAAGAACTTTCTAAGGGTCAAACAAATCACCTGACCTGGGTCACAGTCATTTTAACCAGTGGTATCGCAATGAGTGCCGAGCAATGGTCATAAAAAGAACTGAATTCAGAAGTCAAGATTCAAATTCGGTCACCAGATCTTTCCAAGCAGTAGCCGTTGGTAACCTGGAACCCATCTCAAGCTCAGTCTTTCATCATGAGAAAATGGGTCTTACAAGGACATCTGCCTCAAAGAGCCACTGGAGATTCTAACTCAGCCAGCTTGAGGTGGGATGTAGCACCACAGTGCCCAGGGCAAATCAGCTAACTGTGCCTGTAAGGAGGGTCCCAACTTTGACTTCTCTCCACTGAGCAGATCGTTCACTGGTTACAATCAACCCTGTTTTGCTCTTCTGCCTGCAGAATCAGCAGCCTGGTCCTGATAGCTGACAGAACACTTTAGGAACTCCAGAGAAATCCAATCCTTGTGTTGGGCGCTACCATTACTATCAACACAACATTGGCCTGTTGTGGTTTGAATAGAAAATGCAGCACACAAGCCTGTGTGTTTGCACACATGGTTCCCAGGTGGTGGTGCTATTTGGCAAGGCTTTGGAACCTTTAGGAGGTAGAGACTCGCTGAAGAAAGACAGTCAAGGAAGAGGGCCTTGAGTATGTTTATCCTGGTCCACTTACAGTTCATTCTCTGCTTCCTGAGTGCAGATGCAAGATGACCAGCCAGCCTCTTGCCCCCACTGCCATGCCTTTCTGTCCACGATAGATAGCATCTCTCCAGACTGAGAGCCAAAACAAACTCTCTCTCTCTTTTAAGTTGCTTTATTTTATCACAGTAACAGAAAAGCAAGTGGGACACCATCATTATTTCTGACAACAGGCTCACACTAAGGTGGGGGAATGTATCAGAAAACTATGTCCCTGGATACAACACTTAGGTGCAGTTTCTGGAGCTGGAGAGACAGTTCAGCACTTCAGGGCGCTCGCTGCTCCTGCAGAGAACTGAATCTGGTTCCCAGGACTCTGGCTGATTCACACCCACCTGCAACTCCAGCTCCAGGAAAGAGATGCTATCTATATTCTAGCCTCTAGGGGCACTGTATGCATAGGATGCACATATATACACCCAGTTGCACACACTCATGCACAGAAAATGAGAATAAACCTTTAAAATGCAATTTTCCATCTCTCTTTACTTTATGCACACACACAGTATATGCACATGTTATACATAACTTATTGGGATTACATCTAATCACATATATTCACATATAATTTTCATTGTAGTACTACATCTACAGAGCATAAATAGGTAGTCCTTCTATGTGTGTTTAATGTCATTTACTTTACCTTGGAGCAACCAATCCTAGACCCATTTTAAACCATTTCCTGAACCAACACACATAATAGGTACCCCACAAAAGCCAAATCGATGAACTGTATTAAAAAGGACATTTGATGATAATGGATCCAACATGAGCCTTTTGACAGTTCCAAAATAGGATTCGCTTTTTGCTTTCTTTGTTCAATTGTGAGTTCACTGGGCCTGAAACTCACAAAACAGTAATGGTTTCCACTTCCAGCCCAGATTCTGCACTGCCTCAGGAGTCGGGGGAGAGCAAACTCAATGGTCCAATTCACTGGCTTTAGTTTGGGCAGATTCAAGCTGGGCAGGCATGGCCCTTTCTCTTTTCCTATGTAAAAATCTGCAAGTTTCCCTGTTTAAAAAAATAGGAATTAATGATTGTAAGTTGTGATTAAGGACTTTCAAGGCAGTGAACAGAGCGCTGATATCTCTATACCAAGGCCTACGGGGTGTGTAAGTATGAAGGCCAGGGAAAAACCTGGCCTGGGACTGGGACTTCTCTGATTTTTGTTTCTCATCACCATGCAAGTGTATTTAATATGATAGGCATTGGATGTATAACCCCACATGAGGCCCTGAGAAGACATTTCAGAAAATAGAAGCTCTTCTGTCTGTTCAAGAGTTGTTCTCATTCATTCAGGTGAGCTCCCACTCCCGTCTTCTGCACACTTAGTACACGTGTTTAATTGCAGCCTCACAAGAGATCTCTTCTTCATTTTTCTTCTAAAGCAGAATAAAATGTGTCTAATTGGCACTTCTATTTAAAAATCAACTCAATTGTTTTTCTTTTCATAGCATTTGCTACACGCTAAAAATTCAACAGAGGGAAAAGACAGGCATGGTCCCAGCCATGGCCTGAAGGAAAGACGATAAACAAACTGGTATGAGAGAAATGAGCCAGGAATCAAGAGCCCCATGCCCACCCCAACACACTCACTGTGGATCACCCAGGTTCACTGGGAAATTCAAAGAGCTCCAAAGAGATGTGCGCCTTAGTGAATTCTACATAGCTCGGTCCCAACGGCACAGTCAATGGGGAAACAGATCATTTCTCGTGTAGTATTGTATCTTTGTGTGCATGATTATGTGCAGGAGAGTTGGAGCATATATGTAACAGTGTGCCTTTAGGGGTCAGATAAAAACCTCGGTGTGCATCTTTGTCTTCTACTTTGTTTGAGACAAGATCTCTTTTTGTTCCCTGTTGTGTCTGCCAGGCAGGCTGGCTCCAGGTTCTAAGCACTCTCCTGTCTCCACATCATATCATGGAATGCTGGATTGCAGACATACATTGTCATGTCTGGTTTTACATGGATTTGGAAGATCAGACCTCAGGTACTCACTTCCACAGCAAGTACGTCACTCACCAAACTGTCTCCTCAGCCTTCTGCTGTACCTTTTACCCAATGAACTCCAATGCTTTTCTAAGATGCTGTTGGTGGTTTTATGCTTAAGTCAAAGAGAACACTCCCAATACTGGCACAGGATTATTTATTAACTCATTTATTTACTTAGGTTTTATTCAAACATTTATTCATTTTCAAAGATTTGGGGGTGTGTACGTGTGTGTGTGTGTGTGTGTGTGTGTGTGTGTGCGCACATGTGTGTGCAGTGCCTGTGGAGGCCAGAAGAGGGTGTCAGATCTTTTGGAGCTGGAGGTACAGGTAATTTGTAACATGACTGACTGATTGACGTAGATTCTGGGAATTGAACTGGGGTCCTCTGCACGAGTAGTATGTACTTTTAACTGCTGAGACATCTCTCCTAGCCAAATTTGGTCTTGCTTTCTTTTTGTTTGAGATGGGTCTTCTGCATCCCATGCCAGCTACTGGTGAAGGATGACCTTGAACTCTTGACTTTCCTGCCTCCCACCCCTTAGGTGCTGAATTACTAGTATGGATCACCACACCTGGCTGTGAATGATTAATTGAAAAATAAAGTTGCAAATATTGGGCTGTATGCCCTTTCAAATATGGCTAAGTTAATTTTCTTAATCAACTATCCCCAAATTAAGTGTCTTTTGGTTCAAAAATCATACTAAACAATGATGCCTAAATACTTCGTAGTAAAGATAAAGATATTCTAACTTTTAACCAGCAGTCAAGGACCCATGAGCCCACATTTAAGATTTGACATTGTTCCTTGGCCACTTAGAAACTGGGTGACCTTGGACAACTTACTTCTCTGTACATCTGTTGCCACTGCAAAGAAAAAGAAGAGCCCAGCAATTTCAGCCTTTCAGTCTTGAAAACCGAATTAAATTGGAAAATATTTACAAAAGCATTGGTGAGTAGGAAATAATATGTGTTTAAATAAATATACCAAGCTAGGTGTCAAAGTTTGAAAGATAAGCAGACAATGATGGCATTTGAAAACTTATGGAAGAAAAACAAGGTACAAAACATCCCGAGAATTGCTCACAAAGCTGCCTATGCTTCTTGTCCTTAGGACTGTGGCACCGTAGAAAGAAACGTCATTGCCCAGTACTGACGGACTTACCAGTGACTAAATCATGACTTGGGGAGAGGACGGACCAAAACAAGTACCTCAGTGACAACGAAGCACATCTTATTTGTGTGAAAGTGTTCAAAGCCAGCAGCTGTGCCATTTTTAATGCCAGTCTGTAAGAAAATGGGCGGTTTCATGTACTGCCTGGGAGAATCCAGAGAATTCAGAGAATCCAGAGGAGATTTTTAAAAATTTAATCCCTGGGATTTTATGCCTTCTGAGCTAGCTTGAGTCTATAAGTCATCCTCACCCTGATATTGCCTAGGGCATTGTTATTCAACCATCAAGCACTTATGGAAAGGCCCTTCCCCATGGCCTTAGGACAGGAGGATGTCCTGGAAGCCCTGACCTCCACCCAGCGAAAGCCAGCAGTAACCCATGCCCAAGTGTGAAAAACATCAACATCTCCAGTGCTACCACACATCCAGGGTGGGAGAAAAACTCCCGCGAGCTCAGGACTTCTGCTAAGCATCCATTTGTGCAGCTTCTTCCTGCCTCCAGATTTATAAATTTCAAAGGTATCTTGGTATGTTAGAATTTAAAAAAAATTGCAATTTGATTACTTGAGTCACCCAGTCTGGAAAATCCTTGTCCCATCTGTGAATTGATAAGAACAGTATACATGGTATACAACTATACCAAGGATCAGAGAAGACATGTTTGCATTCTGTGTCCACTGCCCGATGCCCAGAAGCATGAGGTGGGATGAAATCCCCAGTGAACTGCTCTGTTGGTCACTGTGCCCTGACAAATCTCCATCCTGTCCTCATGTTCTAATAACACAAGGCCTCTATCTATGTACCCCCAACAACTACAACAGCTACGGGGATACCCCCATACCTCAGCAGCAAGATTTTCTGGCAAGCAGAGCTTCCAATCTGAGGACAAGCACACACATCAACAGCAAATGATGCAGAACAGTTGAAATGAGCAAAGGGAGGGCCGCGGAGGCTCCAACACCATCCTTAAGGTGCTGTGTCCTTTCTGCACAGCCGACAGCCGCACCAAGAGCTGCTTGGCTAGGATAATATGGAGCGAACGGGAAGTGTGAGAGAGATGGCGTGGCAGGGGCCTCCTTGGGATGTGTGTGTGTGTGTGTGCATGGTAGTTGTGTGATGACATAAACCAGGCTGGGAAATTGAACTCACTGGCCAAAAGCTCCAGGCAATTCAGTGGGAGATATATTGGACTAAGGATCACTCTAGAAGCATGCCCATTTCAAAGAACAATAAGTTTTGGTAAATAAGAGAAACATGAATCCAGAATGCTGAACTTCACTTCTGTAGAAACAGAGAACAGTGAACAAAATCAAGAAAAGGCAATAAGTGGGGCTGACATTGCATAAGATATATTCATATATATATATATATATATATGCACTGCAAACATAAATACACAAACACACACACATATATATATATGTCCACACACACATATTTACTATCTACCTATAAATGTCATCACACTTTTGGAAACTGGATATACTTTCATTTTTCCATCACTGTTTGAAGAGTCTCCTCTGGCCTCCATTAGACCTGGCCTTAAGATGACTCACTGCTGATAAATACTAGCGAACTAACTACAATTCATTCCCCACTCTGGCTTCAAACTTAACTCCTCAGCGACTTGATTGTCGCCAACATCCAATGGACTCTGTTCACATCTGTGACATCAAAGCCTTTGGACATCATAAGCAAGGGAGAAATGGGAGCCCTTCATCACCTAGTGGTTATGCAAGCACCTAACCAGAAAGAACACTTTGAAATTTTTATGGAGCAGGAAAAATTGGAAGCATACTAATCTAGGCAGTGAAATTGGGCTTTTTGTCATGTTTAATTGCTTGAATTCATAACCTAGTTCTACTGAATCAAAAGCAAGTTCTTCCCGCTGACGTTAGCTGTTTGGTCCTTTTGGGCACATGAGCACACAGATAATCCCCACAATTTCTCACATCAACTTCATATCAGTTAAAAAAAATAATGCATCCTAAAAACATTTGGGATGTTGGCATTATTGAATAACTAAATTTGCAGGAGCTTTCAATCCAAGTTCTGCATGAGAATGCTGACTTCTAAAGGGTTGTTGGCCTTGGTGTGTGGAAGCTGAGGCACGCCCTCATCGTTACAGATTGGGATTCTAGGTGGTTCTATGTGATTTAATTTAAATGCACGCTGGCAAGTTTCCTTCGTTCTATTCGCTACTGTTTACTATTGCTTATAATACATGAGAATGTTCTGTCGATCAGGAAAATGAGAAGAAGCAGGACAAACCCACACACCCATTAACACCCAAAAGGCCCCAGTGAGTCCTCATGTTCCCAAGCTTCTCCTAAGAAGCAAAATTAAGTCTCATATATAAAACAACAACCAAGCAACCACCTAAAAGGGGCCCTACCATCTTTTCCATATTCACTTTAATATTCATCAGAAAACCAGCACAAGATGAATTAAGGTCTAAAGAGATATCATTGATCATATTCTTTCTGCTCCCCAACACCTCATAGATACTCCCCACCTCCCAACCTGCTGAAATTCCTGGTTTTTTTTTTTTTGTACTTTAAAAGCATCTCATCCAAAAACCTTTGGGATAACATTAACATTAAACATGCAAAATTCAGACTACAAGAGCTAAAAGTGAAGTCAATAACAGTGTGTTATATTTTATTGTATTGTATTATTGTTATGTGTGTGCACACACACACACAAATGTATGGAGAACAGAACACAACTTTCAGGAATCAGTTCTCTCCTTCCTTCCACCATGTGGGTCCAGGAATTGAACTCAGGTCGTGAGACTTGGTAGCAAGGTCCTTTATGCAATGAGCCATCTCCGAATAACAAACTTTTGTTAATATAAAGCACATTTTCTTACTCGGCACATCACTTCTGACTTCTTAGCTCAGACACCCCGTATATAAGCCCTGGATCAGTTCAGCTGAACAACATGAACTCTTGCATAGACATGCTGGTGTTCTAAGATTGCATTTTTTCAGCCATATTTTCTTCTCTCAAGCAAAGACAATAAATGGATGAAGGATGTCTGAAAATATGCTAAGGAATTCCATGTATCTCATCTGCTATAAAACATGACGATACTGTAACCACCACTGAGAGGTAAGCAACTGTTAAAGCATGCCATTTCCCTCATATCCCCTTTAATTTCTGTATCATTCTCCTCCTGAGGAGAAAGAGAAGGCTCCAGAGCTCAGGGTGGGGAGGATGGTAGCCAGCTAGTCCTCTGAAAGAGTCTACAGAACACAACTGACTTTTGTTACGCATCATCGTTGTTGTACTTAAACCTGCTCCTGGGTCCATGCTGACAGTTACATCTAAAATGCCCCCCCAGGAATATGCAGACACGGAGCTGAAAAAAATAAAAGTTTGGATACAGAGTAGCAGCTGCCAAACTACACTTATCTCAGTCAAGTCCTAAGAGGCAAAGAACCCTCCCCAGTCAGCTAGCCAGCTATCAGTTCTTACAGGGGTGTTTTATTTTTCTTCCAGATTCAGGAACACAGAAAATGCAGAGTAAAGTTTGCATGTTCACATTCTATAAGGTTAGAGTACAGAGGGTGTCTGATGTTAAATAACGCTTGTTTGCGAGCAAAGGGTTCCAGGGGCAAAAGTCCCTTTGTCGTCATTGGGTACTAAGCATTTTCTACACTGACATATACCAGAAGCAACCTGAAACACTTCCTGAAAAAAAGTAAATAAATAAAGACAGCAAAATGCAAAGAGACACATGTGTGAAGAGAGGAGGAGGCTGAGGCGGGAGGAGACCCTCCCGTTTTCTAAGTCTTGAGTGAAGCAATTCAGTCTTCCTAGACTCTGGCATGGTCCTGTTCAGGTCATAGGGATGGGGGTGTCAGAGAAGTGCAGAACAGGTTTCTTAGAGGACACCACACCTGCAGCAGAGCATCTCTGCCCAGACTTGTGGCAAACAACCATGGCTGGTTTAGGTGACCGGCCTGAACACAACGCTCTGCCAACGCAATCACTGCCGACCTCCAACACAACTCACTCCACTCCACAGATACTCTCGCCCTCCAAGTGAGCTTACATGTGGGTCATAAGTGTGAGAATCTGAGAATGACTTGGAAGCCTGGGAGCCAAGCCATTTACTACATAGCTGCGTAGGATGCTCACACGACTATTTGTTTGACTTCTCCAGCATAGGCTCCACTCGTACCTGTAAGGCTAAAACGCAAACCACACAGTGAGTGAATTCTGAGTCAGCTGATGACAGCAGAAGTCACCCTCCACAGATGATATGATCATTTTTACTAATGGGGTGCTGCCACGAAACTTTGGGTCCAGGATCCTGATTGGATCTGTCTGAAGTAGGAAACAGAAAAACCCAGCTCTCTTGTCAAAAGAAATACGCAGAAGCCTCAATTTCACCTATCACCTGGAGGTAATGGCAGAAAGGATGGACTCTAGTCTTTCCAGGTGCTGATTCTGTTCTAAGGAGTGATGTGTACAACCCTGCACATGCTCCCTCATTGGCTCTCAGTAAAGATGTTTCTTCCATGAGATAGCACAGCCCAGGGTTTGTGTGTTCAAGAGAATGCATGCGTTCAATATTGTTCATGAAATGCCTCTTCCACAGGTATCTAAAATCAAGAATGGTGGAAGGGCACGATGCGTGCATGATGGGCAGGGTCGACCTGTCTCCGGCGACATGCAATGCCTCTGCACACGCACGCACAGGCGCGTGCCAACTTTCCAAACGCGCGGCCCATCTGCCCATTCACCCCCCCCCCCAACCTCTATCTTCTTTGAAAAGCACTACGTACTGCTTTCAAAAAAGAAAAAAGAAAAGAAAAGAAACCAGAAAACAAAACAAACAGGGAAAAAAACAGCCCTAGCCTGCGTGTCTTCTAACACTAGTCCTTTATAAACGCTTATTCATCTCTGGGAATAAAGTTCAAAGGAGCCAATGGCTATTAACAGGGAAGTTCCCCGCGAACTTCCAGTTGGTAAAGCGAATAAATATATTCTCCGGTTCCGAGCCGGTTTAAGCTCCCTAGGTACTGAGGGGACCCTCGGGGAGCCCAGGGCGAATCCAGATCGTATCCCACAGCACTCCGGAGCTGAACTTACCTACAGCGTGTAATTCACTTGCTGCACACACATCTGCGTTCTGCCATTGCCTCTCAACGCTCCCTGGGCTCCATCCACCTCCCGGTCCGGATTCTGATCCACAGCCCCAGAGGCGCACACGCCCGCCCGCCACCTTCTCTGCGCTAACGTTGGACAGCGGCTGGCGGCGGCTCGCCTGCCACAGGCGGCCCCGAATGTCAATTCGCACACTCCTCCCCCTGCCGCCCGCCCCCGTCCCTGTGCGCCCTCCTCCTGAGCATCCGTCCAGCGGGCTCGGGATGTTCGGATGCTGGTGCCAGCGCTGCCTTCCCTCCCTCCCATTCAGTCCCTGGCTCCCCCTCCCACAGTGTCTCCGAGCCTCCCTAGCTCGCCTTACCTGAAGGGCATCTCCCACGACTGCAATTAGCTGCCAGGATTTCATCGCCTGCTGCAAAAGCGCCTCCTGCTCCCTCTCATGCTAGCTCGCTTTGGGAGAAACGCAAGGCGGGAGAAGTGCCGGGGCAGCAGCAGCGAATGGTACCCACGTGCTAGCAATGTCAATGATTCCAGCTCTCTCTGCTGGGCTTGGCCGCGCCTTCACGGGCCGGCCAGGCTGTTTTGCTCCAGCCACCAGCAGGTGTTCAAGGCTTCCCGAACAAGAGAAAAGGCCAGAGATTGAGCAGGCACGCGGCATAAGAGCGAGCGCCCGGTGCAGGGAGGTAATCAAAGCGCCAGGGACACACAAAGACAAACCCACCGCCTTGCAGCGCTGACAGTCAAATGATGGACAGTCTTACTGGACGTCTGGTTTTTATTTTAATTTTTGCAGAATCTAGCAACTGAGAGAAGAAGTGCGTGCCACCCTCTTTTCCCAAGCACTTGGAAAGTGTATAACTGATTGCGAATCTTGCCTCCCCCGCCCCCTTTTCCAGCATGTGTCGTCTCTTCCCTTGTTCTTTCGAGCATTAAATATGTACCACATGACAGAATAGGGCACCTTGCACGGTCCCCAGAGTCCTCACTTGACAACCAATTTTAACTCAGGAGCAATGAGATGTCCACGGCAGGATATCAGCACAGGCAATTACTTATGCTACTCCCCGCATTATTCGCAATGTCCGTGACCGGTATTTATGACTTCCAATAGGCGACTTCATGGAAGAATTCCGGGAAGGCTAGGAGACCCCTTACCCCACTGCACTACAGCTGATGACCTGCCCCCATTTCCCCCAAGAGGCAGCTGTACCCCCGTTAGGAGGTTGACTCCTTGGCACCTCAAATCTCCCAGCTCTCGTGCTAAATGAGAAAGCACTGAACTTTGCTCTTGCTTTGAAGGGCTGAAAACGTTCGGTGGAAGTTCAAAAACTCAGCTTTGGAATGGATTTGCCTGAGTACCATCAGCAGCCAGGCAAATGTCCTATTCCGTCCCTCCAAAGCCCTCGCAGGTCCCTCCCCACACTGTGTGTGTGTGGTATTATCAGCTAACCATCAATTAGATCTGAGTGGCACTAGTTTTAACCTTCTCCCACCTGACAAAGACGCTCTGTGTAGAAACTAAACCTTCATTTGTTTGTAGAAGCAGGCCTTTTTGATGCGAAACAATTTATTCTCTCTCTTTCTTACTGTGGGAACTACATGATACACTCACTGGAATGCCCTTGCTTCTTCAAATGTGTGTGAGTTGAATGTTACAACTCTACATAAATGAAAGCTGAACATATCACACATATGTGTACATTTACCTGTAGAAATATATGTGTGATATGCTCAGTGTTTGTATATAAATGATATATATGATATCACACATACACACACATATATGTAATATATGTTTTATGTTTGTGAAGGATGAAGTGTTCACTGCCCCATCTTCTTTATTATTTGAAGACCCAACACACCGTAAATGGCACTTTTCTACATTGGAAACAAGTTTTAGAACTCGGTACATCTCTCTAGTGTTTACTTTCACATTTATTGCAGCTCCATGCCGAGGCCATATTTCCAGAATTGCTGGGATGTGCCAAGTCCTTACATAATCATCACCTGTCTCTGTCACCTCAGGAAGTAAATGACAAGGGATTGTCTCCTTCCGCTGGAATGTGTTTTGATATGGCATTAAGATAGTGTTCTCAGTTTGTTTGTGGTGTTTATAGGAGTCCTGTGTGTCTCCTGTGCTTGCCTTTCCTAGGAACAGGGACACTTAAGGGGAACAAAGAAGACACCAGGTAAAAACTGCTTCCCAAGGATGCCGTGGTACCAAGCAAACTCCAGTTCATTCCACATGGTTTTGTGGTTCCTGAGCTGACCCGGAACTCATACCATGGCTGGGGATGACACTGAACTTGCGATCCATCCACCCCTCCTTAGCCAATGCTGAGACTGCGAGCATGCTGAGTTTATGCAGTCCTGAGATTCAAACCCACAGCTTCATATGTGTTCCACAAGCACTTTACCAACCGAGCCACATCTGCAGATCCAAAGGCAGCTTCTAACCTGCATCACACCCCGGATGCCTTTCTCAACAGAATGAAGGGGGGAGGAAGAAAGGTGTTTAGACTTCGGCTGGCTGACGCCCTGTAAGAGCACTGAGATCCATGACTACAAAGTATTATCACAGCACAAACTTCATTCTCAGTGGGATAATTTAATTCACAAATCAGTTCACAAAAGCAAGGTTATTCGAAGTGAAATGTAGAACGGGGGGCCGGTGGGGAGACAGCGAATCCTAATTACAGCCTCATTGTCCCTGTGTTCTCGGGCACATATGGCCATTTAATCACTGAGTGTGACAACCTTGGCAGATGTTGCCAGACCTGGTTATTGATATAAATTGCCATTCTCGTGTGGAAATGGCACAGCAAAGAGTTAAAACAGTGTCTGCATTCATCCGCAGGGAAATGGGGGTCTCTACAAGCATCTGGAACTACAAGACAGGATGCTACTGGGACAAGGTTGACGCTTTCCTCATACTCCACAAGGAAAGGAAGGGAGGGACAGATCGCCTTCTAAGAACGGGAGACGAACATCCTGAACACACTCCATATGCAAAGGATCGTTGCTGGGAAAGCATGCGCACCCAGCAAACAGCAAGCAGATTCACATTTAACATGTATTTTACAAACATACTCAAAAGGTCTATCCGACTAGGTGGTGCATGTCTGTAATGCAAGCATCCAGACTAGCCTCAGCTCCACACGGGGCAACAAAGGAGGATTCTATTCCATATAAGATGTTTTTGTGAGGTGCTGCCATGAAACCCAGGGATGTGTATATACTAGGTCAAGGGCTCCACCCCCTGATCTACATACCTAGCTAGCACCCTGATTTCCATGTTTGGTGTCTAAGTATTGCAGATATTTATGTAGTCAGATCTTTTTCTTCAGGACCACCAGCTCACCAATAAAGACTGAGAGACTATATTAATTATGAAAGTTCAGCGGGTAGCTTAAGCTTATTTTCAATCTAGCTCTTAGAACTTAAATTAACCTATATCTTTTAATCTATGTTCAAATATGTGACTTGGTTGCCTTTTCTCCATCCATGTAGCTTACTCTCCATCTGCTGGCGGTTCTGCTCTTCTCCCTAGAGCTGAAAATCCTGCCTAGATATTGACTATTCAGATTTTTATTAAAGCAATCAGAGCGATAACTTTCCACCATTCATAAGAGAAGGAAACGTCATCAGCTGAATGCCCATTGCATTAAAAAAAAAAACAGTATATCCTAACCTGGCATACTGTAGAGCAGTAGAAACAAGAGGCAAATCCATCATTTCTACATACACATCACCTGTAGCGTTAAAGGGCTGAAGAATACTGTCCTGGCGGGTTATGTTAACACGGCACAAGCCAGAGTATTCTGAAAGCAGGGAAGCTTAGGTGAGAAAATATCTCTGTAAGATCCGGCTGTAGGGCATTTCCTTAACTAGTGGTTGATGGTGGAGAGCACAGCCCATTGTGGTTGGTGCCATCCCTGGGCTGATGGTCCTGGGTTATATAAGAAAGTAGGCTGAGCAAGCCGTGTAAGCAAATCCGTAAGCAGCATCCTCCCTGGCCTCTGGATCAGCTCCTGCCTTTAGGTCCCTGCCACTGAGTTCCTACTCTCACTGCTCTTGATGATGAACTGTTAAATGTTACCGTGGGTGAAGCAAACCCTCTGCTACCCAAGTTGCTTTGGTCATGCTGTTTCATCACAGCAACAGTAATGCTAACTAAGACAAACACACACACACACGCACACACACATTTTAGGTAAATAATGATAATAATAGTGAGATAGAACTGCAAGTTAAGAACGGGGCCTATAAGTGTGCACGTTCCAAGCTAACTGAGGCAGACAAGAACATGTCTCAAAATAAAAGATAAAAAGGTGTCAGAACATAGTTCAGAGGTAGAGCATTGTCTAGAATGTGTGAGGCCCCATGTCTAATCCCCACCACTGCAAAAACCAAATAAATAAAAATTGTTATAAATGATGGGCATTGGAAATGGACAGCTCTTTTTCCCTCTACAAGAACATTTGGTTCTGGAGATGCGGTTAAGTTGACAGAGTATTCACCTTCTGCATGGTGCATAAGGCTTGTGTTTGACCTCCAGCATAGCATCAACCAGGCACAGGGGCACTGGGGAGGTGGAGGAAGGAGAAACGCAAGGTCACCTTCAGGTACAAGGGGAGCTTTAGAACAACCGATGCTACATGAGATTCTACATGTGTGCATATCCACCTCCCAACTCTCTCACTCCCTCACATACATTTGTATGTATAAGTATGTATATGATGGTGGGGAGGGGAACATAAATCAAATAAAAACGAAAACTAAGGATATGACTCAATGGTAGAGTGCTTATATATAGAATGTGTGAGCCCCTAAGTTCAATCCTG
Source organism: Neodon shergylaensis (assembly GCA_025134845.1). Classification (NCBI taxonomy): domain Eukaryota; kingdom Metazoa; phylum Chordata; class Mammalia; order Rodentia; family Cricetidae; genus Neodon; species Neodon shergylaensis. Next base: position 5,444,522 of record JABTXL010008669.1, read on the forward strand.
TGGTACTGACATGGGGGAATAGGGAATCTTTATACTGATTTATAATGATCTTATCCTTTGTCTTCTTCGGTGGAAGCTGTGGTAGGGACCTGCTGAAATAGGCCCCACCCTACAGACACACCACTCCTTTACTAGTTTGAAAATATTTCCCACACAAAAGCACAAAACAACCCCCATCTAGGAATAAAACAAACACCAAACACTAAAATTCCATAGCAACCACACTGTAACTTCACAGGATGAGAACAGTGGGGCCTAATGCTGCTCTTTGTCCTGGTACCTCGTAATCGCCTCCGATTGAGAAGGGCAAGCTTGATGAGGCAGTTTGCGGTGGGAGAGTGTTCAGTTGAGGCGGGGCTTGTTCCTATAACCCTACCTGGGGACTCTTACTTCCTCTTGGTCAGTGCCAAATGATCACAGTTACTTATAGACATATACATGAATCACCTGAAACTATTTCTAAAGCCCTGTTTTTATCAATGTGTGTGTGTCTGTCTACGTCACCATACGCATGTGTGGGCAAGCACAGGGAGAGGCCAGAGCAGCAGACCCTGGAGCTAGAATTGTAGGTGCCTGGGAGCTGTTCAACCTCGTTGCTGCAAACAGAGCTTGGATCCTATGGGAGAATGTCAAGGACTCGTAACTTCTGAGCCCTGTTCTCAGCCACACCGGTGTGTGTTTAAAACAGTTCTCTACAGAATGGTTTGCCTTAACATTACAAATAAGGGCCAGTGAGGAGTACTTTATACAAAACCAGATTTGGCTTCTCTAGAAAGTTCTGCCTGCTCCCTCAGCACCGGCACAGAAAGCCTCCTCCTTGCATGAGTGTGACCCAGAGGCACCACGGTGAGGGATGTTTCTCTAGGTGCTGCCACAAACAAGCATTGCATTCATTATCTTTTCAATGATGGAGGTGGGCCTTGTATCTTATCTGTTGCTTTCATTGGTTAACTAATAAAGAAACTGCCTTGGCCCTCAAAGGACAGAAAATTAGGTAGGCAGAGTAAACAGAACAGGATTCTGGGAGAAAGAAGCTGAGTCAGTGAGTCACCATGATTCTCCCACTCCAGCCAGACGCAGGTTAAGATCTTCTCTGGTAAGCCACCTCGTGGGCTACACAGAATATTAGAAATGGGTTAATCTAGATGTGAGAGCTAGCCAATAAGAGGCTAGAGCTAATGGGCCAAGCAGTATTTAAAAGAATACAGTTTTCATGTAATTATTTCGGGGCATAAGCTAGCCATGTGGGCGGCCGGGTGCTGGGAACGCAGCCCAGCCGCACCTATTACAACAGGTCAGGACCAGGGAGAAGGTTCAGCACATAAAGTGCACAGTACGCATACACGAGGCCTAAGTAAAAGCACCCAAAATCATGCACAAAGCTGGGTGGGGGAGGCACAGCCATAATCACAGTGCTCAGGAGGCGGAGACGGGAATTCCTAGGGTTCACTGGGCAGCGACCCTAGCCACCAAATCTGGGAGCAACAAGTTCAGTGAGAGACCTTGTCTCAAAAAAATAAAAGTGAAAGAAGGCTCAGTGCTCAAGAGGTCTTCCTGCTCCTGCAGAGGAAGCGTGTTCATTGCCAGCGTCCACAGCAGGAGGCCCTCATCCACCTGTAATTCTGCTTCCAGGAGACCTCCTCCTCCTTCTGGCCTGTCGGAGCTCCTGAACACACAGTGCACATGCATGCTTAAAAATCAAATAAATCTTTAGAATAATAAAAAAATTAAACGGAAGTGAGCGTTACATTCTTGCCCTTCCTTGCGAAGCAAGCAGGTATACTCATGTTTACACAGACACATACATAACAACACAGATACATACATAACAACACACATACATACGTACAAGAACAGAATACTAACTATAAGACCAATAAATACTCATTATTTCCTGTGGAATGTTCTGAAAATTTGGAAAAGCACAAGAGAAAGCCATTTGTTGTTTTTACACCACACAAAACATGTAAGGCTTTACTGCAAATTTATCCAGTTGATGGTATTTTCCATGACTTACAGAATGAAAATGCCATCAACACACAAATGGCATTTTACCATATAAACTACCCATTATCTCCTGTGCTTTGCAATAACATACCAGGGATGTTTGTGGCTGCACCAGAAATTAACAGGTTGCATCATTCATATTGCGATCCTACTTTAAGAAGAAACAATTTCTTCTTGCACCGCACTAAATAATGCCACAGTGAAGATCTCTCTCTGCCTGCGGTTCCAGGAGCATGTCTCTGTTCACATGTATGGGAGAACTCCAACAAGTGAGGCTGATCCAACACAGGCTCTGTTTTTAGAGCAAAGATCTCATATCCCGAGCTGGGGACACCACTCAGTGAGGAAAGCACATTTTGTGCAAGTGTGGGGAGCTGAGTTCAAGTCCCCAGGATGCAAATACAAATCCAATGTAATATTCTAACACTTGTTGAGAGGCAAGAAAGATGAAAAATAAAGACTCTCTGGAAGCCTGCAGACTAGCTAGCCTATGGGGCAAACAAGTAACCTGTCTCAAGCAATCGAAGACTGACATATGAATACACACACACACACACACAACTCAAATCCTAGAAGCCTACACTCCTCCATACTCCTGCAAGAGTATAAAAGATACTCCATCTTACCGTGGGTGTTATTTTTCCAAACCTTCTTTCTTGGAATAGCTGTCTCTCGGATGGGCCCCTGTCACAAGATGAGCCATGGGGGAACATGTTTGTGCCTTTCCACAGTGTCTGAATTAATTAAATAGCAGTAAAATCACAAGGTTTAACAGGTTTCAGTTTGCCAGCTCCTCCTGCCTGCCCTGGTCATCTGGCTGAGGGGACGTAGATTCTTGCATTTCAGTGTCAATTACTAATATTAACCATGTTGAAGAGGCTGCGGTGGAAGTCCACAGGTTTCCGAAGTGGCCTGAGGGAGAGTCTGCACCGACAAGATAACAAACTCGACCCACGCTGGGAGGGAGCTGCTGGTGGGGCAGATGGAGTCAGGATTTGTGAGCCAAGCTGCAGAAGTTCATGTGCAAGAACGGTTGTCTTGGATCCGAGAATAGAAGACAGCAAGCTCAGGACCAGGCCCATTTGGTAAATAGGTAGGTAGGTAGGCAGGCTTGCGAGTCTAACATCAGGAAACCAAGCCCAGCTGAAGCCCCGGAGGCAGCTGGGAAGTTTTCCACCTGTCTGTCCCTAAAACACCAAGCATCAGGTGAGAGGTTGGTGTGTTAGGTGTCTGTCACTGCCTAGGTAACAGGCAAGGGAGCTTCACCCTTCCCTTTGTTTGCTGTGTAAGCTAAGTTCTTGGACCTGTTTTTCTGCAACACGCCCGTGAGCTTCTACAGTCTCAATTCACCTCAACAAAGAAGGGTTACCAGAAATAAGCCAACCGTCAGTCTGTTCGGGAGAGGCGGTGCCTGGACAGATGGTGCAGTTTCTGGGTCCACCCAGGGCTGTGATCATCTTACCTCAAAACGGATTCACAAGCTCCCTGTAAAATGGAGGACTCCTAGGGGAAGCCACAGCCTGAAAGAAACCAGTTTCCTATGCTACACAGTAGCTTCCAGGAAAACACAGCCTCGGCTCAGCGTTTGGCTCCTGCTTGCCTCCACACCGCAGCAGACTGAGTTAGCCCAGAGGAGCGCAAACCCTTTGGAAAGCAAAGGAGGTAATGGGAAGAGATTTAAATCTAAGCTTACTTAACCTAAGTGGCTAGTGGCTGCCCATTTTGTTTTAATTGCCTTTTAAACTAAAATCAATGTTAAATTATCTGAACAACACACCCCGCACAACCACACAAGGAGAATTCTTCAAGTGCCTCCTCAGAGTCGTTGGCTCCTGTCTGTCTGAGTGACAGGGAGAGTCATCACTCTGCCTTGCACAGCAAGGCCTTTGAACCGTGGAGTCTGACTGAAAGGTTCCAAGGACGGCCTGCCAGCCCTGGGATGAGCTGAGTTTCTTGACATGGAGACAGAGTCCGTGCTCGGAGGGCAGTCTGGAGAGTTATCAAGTGGAGAGTAGCACCTGGTCTGCTTTGCTTTCTTGTTTTTTTCCACACTTCCTTCTTTGGCTTCCTTCCTCCCTCCCCACCTCTTTCCTTTCTTCCTCTCTCCCCCTTTGTATTACGTTTTGTGCTCTGATAAAACACCATGACCCAAAGAAACTCATGGAAAAAAAGAGTTCATTTTTGGATTATGGTTCTAGATGGGGACTCCATCATGGGCGGGAGGCATGGCAGCAGGTGGCCACAGCTAGAAGCTGAGAGATCCCCTCTCCACCCACACACACAAAGCACAGAGCACAAACTGGAAGTGGGCCGAGGCTATCTACACTCAAAGCACACCTGGGTGGTGTATGTCCTTAGCAAGGCTCCACCTCCTCAAGCTCCAGAATGTCCCAAAGCAACAGAATCAATCAGGAACCTAGTATTCAAATAGGTGAGGGTATGGGAGACATTTCTGATTCAAACCAATACACTCTCCCAGTCCTTCCTGGCTCTCTGCCTCTTTCTGTTTCTTGATCCCTCATCCTTCCTCTTCCCTTGCTTTCTTTCCCTTCCTCACCTACCTACATTCCTTCTTTCTTTCCTTCTTCCCTTCCACCCCCTCTCTTCCTCCTCCTTCTTTTCCTTTCACTAGAAACTGGCTATCTTAATAGACACTGGAGCCCTTCTCTGAAAAGTGACCTCTGACCTGTCGCTTGCACCGTCCACTCAGGAAGCATTCCAGGAAGCCAGGCTAGTCAGGCCGCATTCTCCAGCACTTGGTCCGAGAAAGGCAGCACACATCTCTGGAAGCCTTGGCAGGACACCAGCTGGGATTAGTGAGTAACTGATAACACTTCCAATGTTCCTTCCCACTGTCAACTTGCACGGAAACAGAGAAACCCCAACATTCTACAGGGCCTACACCTGCTCATTCTGCCATGAGCAACCTCCAGTCGGGGGGATGGGTGAAGGACAGAGGCCTTTAGTCGGGGGGAAAAAAGCAACAGGAAAGGGGCAGAGGCCAACAACCTCCCACCAGGGTACCCCGAAGTCTTCCATTGTTTTCTACCACTAAGGGTCCCCACTATGCTGCCTGTGTTTGAGTCTCCACCACAACACAAGCAGAGGCTTCTGACTCGCTGCCACAGCGAGCTCTAACGCCATCAACTTTCCTTGTTCACAGTTAGCCCATTTTTCTCTGTTCCCACAGTTATTATTTCTCTTTGGTTCTGTCTTAACTAAACACGATGGACAATCCATGACCCAAACAGAGCTCATGACTGAAAATAAGACAGACATTTCTGACTTTTGTAACCATTGTGGGGAAAGCAAGTTATGATACAATGGAGAGAAAAGGGGGACACAAGCCTGAGAGACGATTCTGGAAGTCCCAGTGGCAGGGGCAGCACCTGTATTAAAGATGCAAGGCTGATTGAGGAGAACTGAAATGCAGCAGATTATTTGGGGTCCCCTTTACCCCCTTATAATCATTCATTGCCCATCTAAGTCCATTCCCTTTGGTGTGAGAACTGTCTTTATATCAACAAGTTGTTAGCATCTATTACTGCATAGATCTGTTCCTTTTTTCTGTTTCGCTAGAACAGAGCAGATATCATCTCTCCCACATCATGGCCACAGAAGGCAGGCATGTGCTCTGCCAATCAGTTGCCTCAAGGAAGAGGCAAGGTCAAGAATGGCCAGAAAACAAAATAGCCGGGCGGTGGTGGCGCACGCCTTTAATCCCAGCACTCGGGAGGCAGAGGCAGGCGGATCTCTGTGAGTTCGAGGCCAGCCTGGTCTACAGAAGCTAGGTCCAGGACAGGAACCAAAAAGCTACAGAGAAACCCTGTCTCAAAAATCCAAAAAAAAAAGCCCTTAGGTAGAAAGAGAGATGCAGTGTGCAGTGCGAGTTAAGGTCCTTTAACGCTGAAGCTGCAAGAGAAACATTCTCGGGTATCATAAGGACCTTATGGCTCGGGCCTGGAGATACAGAGAGGTACACACATGCTGACACTCATTTTTTGCAGTTTTTACAGGTTACAATACAGCTGTGCAAAGCAGGGGAAAGTCATGGAGATTTCCCTTTCGGTTCATGCGTTCTTCCTATTACACGTAAGCAGAATTCCCTTAAGAGGACATTACACAGTCATGAAAAAGATGGTCAATCACCCTTTGCCCAAGTGCCCTTCCCTGTAAGGAGTCAGGAGTATGTCACCATGTGAAAGACACAACAGGATGCTGTTTGACTCCTGGTCCGGTGACTTGATTGCCTCTGAGCTGTGCGCAGGAGTGGACATGTTGAGTGCTTCCGAGTGTCCTTCACTGAGGGTTACAAAATGCAATGCTTGCCATGCATGAAGGCCATGAAGGAGCTCATGTCATGTCAGACATGTCTACTGTAGAGATGTCAGCCACATCCCTATCCCCTGCAGAATTTTAGGGAGGTTGTCCCTCTTATATCCTCCCTCAATCAAGCACTGCCCAGCAATCACATGTATAGTTTAGCTGGAACCTCTCCCAAAAGTGTCAAATTTGGAGAGAGACAGAGTGTTGAATTTGAACAGCTGAACTTAGAAGACCTGAGGGATCTTATGATGTCACCTGTAAGCTGGGGAGACGGTGCAGTTGATATAGTTGGTAAAATGCTAGCTCCACAAGCATGAACACCTGAGTTGATTCTCACAACCCAAGTCGGAAAAGTCAGGCATTGTGGCACACGTATAGTCCCCGTGATGGGGAGGTGCAGACAGGCGAATCCCTAGGACTCCCTGGCCAGCCAGTCCAGACAAATTGGAGAGTTCCAGGTGAGTGAGAGACTGTCTCAGCACACGAGGGGAAGAGAGACTGAGAAAGACATCTGAGGTTGACCTCAGGCATCTACATGCCTACAGGAACATACACATAGGCAGCCCCTCCAAGCACGTACACAAATACGGGGACAAACTAAACTAAATCAATGATCAAGGTGACTGTAAAGAGGGGGACAGAGGCATCTGGAATGGAAAGGAGGAGAGACTAGGGAAGAACCAATTGGCCCCAGAGAAAGACAGATTTGAATGCATTGCTTCCTTGACTGGTTTCCTGTGGTTTGAATGTGAAATGGTCCCACGGGCCCTTGGTTTGATCACTTGGTCCCCTGCAGCCAGTGCTGTTTAGGAAGTAGAGCCTCACTTGAGGAGATGGGTGCCCTGGGAGCCCAGCCTTGGGCTGTCATAGCCAGGCCCCACTCTTTTCCCCTTTGCTTCCTGGCTGCATCTATTTCCTGTGGCTTCTGCCGATATGCCTTCCCCATCATGCCTGCCTGTATCCTTTCTTAAACTGGTAAGTACAAGCAATCCTTCCTTCTGCACATTGCTGCCTGTCAGCTGTTTGCTCACAAAAGTGATAAAGGAACTCTATGTGGTCCTCCTTAGCTCCAGGCTCCTTACCCAACCAGACATGTTTCCAAGTCAAGCCAACTTCCTGACATGCCCCAGTCACATTCCCCACACCAGCCACAACCACCACACACAGCTGAGACCATTGAGAACATAGCCAACCTACGTCCTACGAAAGTGTCTCGGGTCCCTTGCCTCGCAGACAAAGTACCCCTTGTTAGGATGAATGAGCCACTTCCCTGTTGCCCAAAACCCTTTGTTTTTCTTTTCCTATTTTCGTGTATGTGTGTGTGTGTGTGTGTGTGTGTATGTGTGTGTGGTGGATGTGCATGTATGTGTGAGCATATGGATGCTCCAAGTTGGTGTTAAAAATAATCTTTTCAGGCTCATCCCCCTTATTCATAGAGATAGGGTCCCTCAGCCAAGCCCAGCATTCACTGATGCAGCCAGTCTCTCTAGATAGCTTGCTCTGGAGATCTATGTCTCCACCAATGGCAGTATGAATTACAGGAAGGCCCCTGTGCCCTGCTAGCATGTAGGGTTGGTTTCTGGGGATCCCAGTCCCAGTCCTCATATTTGCATGCATGGAGCCATCTCCTCAGCTCAAGGCTCAGAGTCTTTCAGGGCTCATTGACCAGCTGTTAGGCTGCTCAGCACTAAGAAAATACAGATTTTCCAGCCATAGGATTATCCTGCATTTTTTTATTTGTTTGTTTGTCATTCATTCATTCCTTTCACCTGAAGCATAGGGATGTATTCTGACAAGAAACACAGAATGACTGATGAATTCATTCTTTTGACATCATCTATGTGAATAGCTGCTGGAAACACCGAGCCCAAAAATGATTATAACATAAACTAGTATTGTAATTGCCTCCATAAGTGGCAGAGAACGGCTGACCCCATGTGCTCTCTGGGATGGGATAGTCAGAGTAAATTTTCAGAGAATGCAAAAGGCGGTAAAGAGCACGCTGGATTCTAACATGAAAGCTTGTCCAGCATTCCTCCACATAGCCTAGAGAAAGGAGATTCCAATGATGGGAAATAGTTTGTAAGAAGATACAAACACATAGCTTCATCAACTGATTGTTGGACAGAGGCTGGGGAGCCTCAGGGTCCCCCTTGTCTTAGCTTCCCCCTGGGCTGGGATTCAAGTCAGGCACCACCATGATCTCCTTTTTTGTTTATGGGTTCTGGGGTTTGAATGTAGATCCTCATGGTTGCTTGACCAGGTCACTGACAGTTGGGCTTTCTAACCAGCCCTGGTGCCTTAGTCTAAGCACACAAATCTTTTCGTTCATATGACTCCAGCATAGTTACAGTAGGGATTAACCTGGTGATGCAGGGGAATAATTTTGCCTTCTTCTCTTCCATTCAAGTTATCAATAAATCATTCTTAACTTAAAATATATTAAATAAATAATTTCAGAATCTAATCATCTATTTTCCCAGAAATGGTTTAAGTGAAAATGAAGAAACTATTTTACCAATTATTATTTTTAAAATAACCTGCAGTAGATGACCTAGTAGCAAGGCACTCAGAGCAAATGGGCTTCTAGGATTCTCAAGCACGCTAACCGCTCTGCAGAGAGGACCTAGAGATCCCATTCAGCACCCCTTCGTCAAATGCCCAATGTCCCTGGGGGAGGGGCAGACATAAATAAGTTCTTTAATGTTTTCTGTTTTCTCAGCTATAAAAGGTGCTCTTCTCAGAAGAGGAACATGAAAGATGTGAAGAAGAAACCTGACTGTTTGTTTGTTTGTTGTTGTATTGAATTACGTGTATGTGTGTGCATCTGAGCTGGAGTGTGTGCAGAAGCGCAGCTGTCCATGGAGGCCAGAAGCGGGCATGGATGCCCAGGAGCTGGAGTTACTGGCAATTGTGAGTTGAGAATAAACTCAGGTCCTCTGCCAAAACAGTACACATTCTTAACTACCGAGCCATCCCTTCAGCCCCTAGGATTTCTGTTTTTCCTTTTTGATCATATTCTATTTTCTTCAGATTTTATCACATGTCTAGCCTTCAATTTGTGGGCCAAATATATCCTAGGATAGCTATGAATGTGGTCCAACACCTTTGTAGACCACAACATCCCATGTCATAGTCTCAAAACGTTAGACAGCCATTTCAGACAAAGGGAAGACAGGCTGCACCTTCAGACTTAAGAACATTTTTAAAAAGAAAAATAGGAAGTGGTGTTTTTTTTTTTTTTTATTGAGAAAAAGAAAAAAGTTTCCGCCTCCCCCCAGCCTCCCATTTCCCTCCCCCTCCTCCCACCCTTCTCCCCCTCCCCCCATTCCTCTCACCCTCCCTCTCCAGTCCAAAGATTAGTCAGGGTTCCCTTCCCTGTGGAAAGTCCAAGGTCCTCCCCCCTCCGTCCATGTCTAGGAAGGTGAACATCCAAACTGGCTAGGCTCCCACAAAGCCAGAACTTGAAGTAGGATCAAAACCCAGGGCCATTGCCCTTGGCTTCTCATCAGCCCCCATTGTTCGCCATGTTCAGAGAGTCCTGTTTTATCCCATGCTTCTTCTGTCACAGTCCAGCTGGCCTTGGTGAGCTCCCAATAGATCAGCCACACAGTCTCAGTGGTTGAGAGAAAAGTGAGAAGGGGAGGATGAGGGAAACTTGGGGAAACAGGAGGATTGGGATAAAGGAAGGTTGGATAGGGGAGCACGGAAGCACAATTTTTAGTTAAGGGAGTCACCTTAGGGTTGGCAAGAGACTTGAACCTAGAGTGGCTCCCAGGAGCCCAAGGCGAGGTCCCCAGTTAGTTCCTTGGGCAGCTGAGGATAGGGAACCTGAAATGACTCTATCCTATAGCCATACTAATGATTATCTTGCATATCACCATAGAACCTTCATCAGGTGATGGATGGAGATAGTCACAGAGACCCACACAGGAGCACCGGACTGAGCTCCCAAGTTCCCAATGAGGAGCGGAAGGAGGGAGAACATGAGCAAGGAAGTCAGGACCACGAGGGGTGCACCCAACCACTGAGACTGTGAGGAAGTGGTGTTTTAATGTACTGTTTGTTTGTAGGAAGTGGTGTTTTAATTTACTGTTTGTAGGAAGTGGTGTTTTAATTTACTGTTTGCCATATTCTATACTAATTACTACTCACAGAAGATGAGATCCACATATTATCTGGAGAGGTTCTGCAGCCATAGAGAGAAGAATCTACAGCGGAGAGGCCAGGTTGGGCCTCTCAGGGTTTCTCTTAGACTTTATGTGCATCTGTGCTTAACACCTTTGGTTTCATTGTGGCTTCGGGTTTTTGTTGAGTTCTCTCTCTCTCTCTCTCTCTCTCTCTCTCCCTCCC
>JABTXL010008669.1:5463107-5522199 GCA_025134845.1 Neodon shergylaensis
ACACTCACACATATGAACATAATCACTAGTACACAGGTGTGCCCATACATACATGCATATGTGTGTGTGTGTATCTGTTTTAGACTGGGTTGCATCCTACAGATTTGCAGGCTGTATTCAAACCCTGAGTGACTTGACGTGGAGAGGGGCTGTTCAAGCGCAACTTCTGTTGCAGGAAGGCAAAATAGGAGAGTTTGAAAGCCAGTATCAAAAGGGTTGTTCCAGACAGAGCAGACCCAGACATGACATCTACAAGCCCAGAAACAGACCTGACCAGGGAGAAGATGGTCACCCTCACATGGGGAGGAAGGTACTGGAATAAACCAATCTTCTGAGGCCTTGATCTTGAACCCTCCCCAGAGCCTCCAAACAATGAACATTTGACATTGAAGCCACCAGCCTATGGTGCAAGGCAATGTCCTCACTGAATGCCTCACAGCAACTGAGAAGGAGAAAAAGCCAAACGCCAGTCACAGCACTGTAGATGAGCCATGCAGTAGTCATCTTTAACATTAGGAGAAGCATTCAAGAGCAATTTCCTTAAACGAAGCTCACTGGGGTACAGGGCTTCGAGACAAGTCACTTATTAGTGACATAACCATTTGCTGTCGAAGGAAGCTTCTATTCTAACCACTATAGAGTTTTAAATCTTGCTAAAATCTTGAGGAGGTAGGAGGAAAAAGGAAAAAATTAAAAGTCTTTTGAAGGGTGGCATCCTAAGCTGAGTGAGCAGCCTGGGTTAGAAAAAAAAATGCTGATTTCAAAACTCGAGTTTCAAAGGCACCAAATGTCTAGTGAAATCTTCAATAGAGCACAAGATGTACTTATCGCTTCTTGTCTAGGAAATGCTATGAACGTGATCAGTGATTGGAGCCTTCTAATCACCCGTCTTTGGGTAGAAAACAATCACACACAGAGGAAAAAGATATTCCCCTCTGGTAAGTCTGGAGCAGCATGGGGAGCAACAGAAAGCGTCTGCAAGGACATAACCTCTAGAGCATGATGGGAAAAGCAACTTGTCTGAGATGCTGTGTCAAAGTCTATCGGATGGCTTCTACAGTAAATACTGCTTACATATTTTAAGGTCTTTCATTCCAAAGTCAAGTGAGTTCTCCAGCAGATGTCCTCGGGCTTTCTTTAGTACATACTGCCCCACGGTCAGGGGCTATGTGCAGTGCTTAAAAGAAAACACCACACATCCATCTGTGTGAATATATATTGTATGTGTGCAAATGTGTAAGTGTATGTGTTCGCCTGCATATGTAAGACAGTTGTCAACCGTGGGTGTCATTCCTAAGGATACCACCTACTTTTTGTTGTTGTTTTGAGACACGGTCTCTTACTTTGACCCAGAATATCCTAATTTGTGCTGACAGGTGGCCAGTGAACCCTAAGAATACTCGCAAATCCACCTCCGGAGCACCGTGGTTGTAGTCACCACACCTCTTTTATGTGGGTTCTGGGGATCAAACTCAAGTTCTTGTGCTTGTATGGAAGATTCTTTATTTACTAACCCTTATTAAATTAAATTAGTCCATCAGTTTTTAGTCTAAAATAGAAGTGGCCAATGTCCGGTGCCTCTGTATTCTCCTGACCAGAGGTGTAATGGGACGAAGATGGGAGAAGAGTAACCTACTTAGTTCACATCCCTGGCATCATGCTAAATCCTATCCATACTTGGCCTCACTGTGCTACGAGGGAGAACTCAGCAATGGTGTATAGCACGGTCAGACTGGGAGCACGGCCACTTGAACTGCACTGGGAGGGAGAACCTCAAACTCATTTTCTTTTTTGAAGCACAAAATTTACAGTTTCAATGGTAATACCAAGTTGCACACAATAATGAATTAATTTCTTTTTTTTGGGCAGAATCAACAATGAAAGTCAGCCAATCACTGGGGTTCACGACATTGTTTGCCAGACCAGACACCAACCTCTGCTCAGAGAGACAATCATTTCCAAGACCCCAACTATGCACATAGCATGGACCCTTAGCTGGGAGGGCTACAAATGAGCCGGGCAGTGTTATGAATCCCAGGGCTCCGCCGAACTGTGCTGAAGCTGGAGCCCAGACTGTTAGAGTTAAAGGGCCTGGAGAAGCAAGGAGCAGTGTGGTGTGGTGAAATGCTGCCTCGAACCAAAAGCAGTGCTGGGAGAGTTCCAGAAAGCCAAGGAATCTTGAGCTTCATGCAAGACCCTCGAGACATGTCCGGGGCACTGGTCTTCTTTCCCTGTGTGTGCTTCTAGAGGGGATCATCATGGTGTCTGCTATCAAGCGCCCTGGGGATCCACACCACATTTCCTGTAGAATTTTCTTGATGCTTCCACCAACATTCCGTGTGTGCTTTTCCATGATCTCTCTGGCTGCCTTTGCTAAGACTTTTAAGATTTAATCCCTTGGGCTCTCTGTTCCTGTCCCTCTTCAGACTTTAATTCCCATACATTAAAACTCACGTTCAAGCCAGAACGTTTAACTTGGTCAGTGACCCCAGGTCCCTTCTGAATGTCAGTTTCGATCGCTCTTGCCTAATATCTACACACCGTCTCCTGTGCTCCAAAACTCTCAGATACCACACCTGACTATGACATGTTATCTTCTCCCTAAGCCTCAATATGTCTTTCTTTTCCAGTTTTTGCCATCTTATTAGTAGGTATGTGTTTCTCATCCTCTATCACTCAACTTCGTAATTAATCAGAGTGGAGTGAATTGGTTCGCCCACTTCACATAACACAGCCCAGTTGCTGCCTTCACACACACACACACACACACACACACCATCTTTCCCCTGGGCCAGCCTTCCCAAGTCTGTCCCCTGCAATCCATTCTCCACACTGCAGGCAGAGTTATCTTTCTATATAGAAAATTGGATCCACCTCAGTAGTCCCCAATCGTCCCTAAAGTAAAAGCTAAACTCCTTAACTTGCCTTTACGGAGCACTAAGTTATGTGATTCTCTGTCTCTCAGGGTTCATTGGCCATGGCTTTCTCTGATCATCTTTGATATGCTCTAATAGGTGGCTATGCGCTTGCATGCCCTTCTTCAACTGCCCCCACTTCCTGTCCAGCTCCAGGCCTTTGCACGTGCTGCTCCCTCGGCATGAAGGACCTGGCTTTCCTCGTATCTTGACTGCTGATGCTGCCCACACCTGATCAGCCTCTATCAGCAACCCAAACAGAGCAGGTGCTAATAAATCATCTTTGAGGGAACACAGAGCACAGGTGGACACAAATGCCCTTCCTGTTCTTTCTTCTCTTTTTTCCCTCCCCTTTCCTCCATCTTTCTTCCTTCACTCCCTCTCCTCTTCCTCCACTGAGATCCTTTCCTCTCTTCCTTCCCCCTCTCTGTCTTTACACTCTTCTTTTTCCTTCCTTTCTCATTTCCCTTGTTTTCCTCCTATTATAATTCATTTTTAAGATTTGTTTGTATTTAAATGTATATTGAATGACTGGGGATGGGCACATGTCCATGGATGACCGGGCAGACCAGAAGAAAATGTCTGGTCCCCTGGAACTGGACTTACAAGTGATGAGCCTCCTACCATGGTACTAGGAACTGACTTTGGGTCCACTCTAAAATGGTTCTAAAGTAGCATCAAGTTCTACTGACCACTGAGCCATCTCTCCATTTCAAGTAAAAATTCTCACATATAATGTTTCTACTCAATCCCAGTGACTCATTTTGTCCAAGAGTCTGAATTTACTTGAACACATAAACTCTTCACAATGCTTTTTATCAATTATCCTCTTTTTTCCTACAAAAGCTCACAATTTCCCTGTGTTAGTCTTCTCATTGCTTCTAGAATAGAGACTTCTATTGTAAGTCACCTCAGAACTCTTGAGAAGTAGGAGTGCAGTCACAGGGAGCAACTGAAGAAGGACAGGGTTCTCCTCGGACTTCCCTTCCTACCAGGGCCCTGGAGTGTGAGATACTGGGAGAATTAATGTGTGATTAAAAAGTCAACACAAATTGTGGTTCCGCACTCCTCATTCACAGGAAGAGCGTGGAAGAAGACTGGCTGCCTTTCAGGAATATTGATAGAGGATATCTAGAGCACACCACTGAGCTGCAGCAAACTTGACGGTAGCCTCTGTACGATTAATCCTCGCATGCCTACAACCACTGCCCTCCAGAGACAGATGTGGCTTCCATGCTCGCCAGCTACTCACAGAGGTTGAGGAGCAGGGCAAGGTCACACCGTGGCTACCCTTCCACGACATTTCCCACAGGCTATGCTCTTTCTTCTTCCATCTCAGCAGATTAGGAACAGCATCAGGCTTCGAAGCCCCTGTGAGAATGAAAATTCCTCACAGGATAACACCCTTCTTTTTTTCCCAAAATACCACCTAGAAGAGTCTGTGGGATGGGGATTGGAAAATAGCACTGGAAGAGAAGAGACAGGACCAAAAATCAGGATGGAAGATAGGAGCAAACAGGGAACTGGGGATGTGGCTTGGCTGATAGAGTGCTTGCCTTGTGTGTACTGAGCCCTGGGTTCCATCCCCAGTACCACATAAACTGGGATATGGTGAACCACACCTGCAATCTCAGGACTTGGGAAGTGAAGGAAGAAGGATTGGGTGTTCAAGATCATCCTCTGCTACATAGCAAGTTTGAGGCAAGCCTGGGATGCATGACATTCTATGGTCAATCTAGTGGGGATATTTTCTCAGTTGCGATTCCCTTGCTCAAAAGATTCTATCTAGACTGTGTAAAGCTGACAGAAAACTAGTCATCACAACCAAGGGTGTGCCCTGCCTTTTACATACACACTGTGGCATTCCTGATCCTCTTGTGTGAGTGTACACAGATTCACCATAAACACACTAACACACAACACAAAAAAATGCATAGATATACAAGCAGTTAAATACACATCAAGAAGGCAACCATCTGTGAGTCAAGATAGAGGCTTCGGAAGAAACCAATCCAACCCTGACAACCCCTAGACCTTAGGTTTCTAGACTCCAGGTCTCTGTGACAGGAATTTCCCACCGCTCACACTGAACTAAGGCAGCCCAAAGAAACTCATCATTATATCCTAACCAATGTGGCCACTGTGAAACACTAGAAAGATCCAAGCAAGGCACCCAACTCTTAAGAAAATGTAAATATCCACACAGGGCTTGTGGCTGTCATATTTGACTGAGGTGGAGGTAACACACTCTGGAAAATTTGGACTTGGACTTGGTCAGATCTGTGTCCCACTTAAAGCAGGTGTAAAATAAGTGACCACGGAAGATGAAGAAAGGACTCAGGGAAGTGTTCCGATTGCCTGTGGTTATTCTCCTGAAAAGCAATATGCTGACTCTCAGCTTGACAGGGTCTAGAATCGCCTAGGAAACACACCTTTGGGTATCTTTATGAAGAAGCTTTTAGAGTAGTTTAACTGAGGTGGAAAGACACATGCTAAATACGGACAGTACCATTCCACGAGCTGGAGTCGTGGACTGCATGAAAAGAAGAAATCCAGCAATTACCAGCATCTCTCTCTCCTCTCTTCCCTCTTCTCCTCCTCCCTCTCCCTCTTTCTGCCTCTTTGCTGTAAACACAAGGTGACAGCTGCCTCACATTACTGCCACAGTGACCCCCATAACAACTTTCACTCTCAAACTGTGAGCCAAAATATATTTGTTCTCTATTAAGTGTCTCCGTCAGGCAATTTGTCAAAACAACAAGAAAGGCAAATACTACACTCTGCAACTTATATCAGTCATGGAGGAATGAGAACCAGCACCGAATTGTCACCTTGCAGGTCCAGGCAAAGCATTTCCTGATTATCTCGTGTTCTTTCAGTCACCTTGGGGAGATGATAGTCCTCCCCAGCTCTCAAACAGCATGAAGGCACAGAGGGCCAAGGAGCGTAGCTGTGTGGTAGAGCAATACACAGCACACACGAGGCTCTGAGTTCCAGCCCCAGCATTTTCAGAGTGCCTGTTCAGTACCCAAGTTCACATAGCCGAGGAGAGAGAGAAGAATCCACAGTGCAGCAATATACCCAGGAGGGTTGAGCTTGGGCCACTGCAATCAAAGCCTGCCTCCAGTTTTGCTTCATTCCATAGGTGTCTGAAATAGGCTTCCTGGAGAAATTTCACTTTCCTCCAAGAGCTGTTTCTTATAAAGCACAGTTCTGCAGGCTGAGAAGATTGTCAATGGGTAAAACACTTGTTAGACAAGCATGAAGACCTGGCACTGAATCCCTGGGACCTGGGTGGAGCTGGACATGGTAGTGCATGCTTGCAAACCTATCACTCTTTTGGAGCAATGGGGAGCAGAGACACAGGCTGGCATAGGCTGGTGAACATAGCAGAGGACAAAGGATCGTGTATTAAACAAAGCAGAAGGTAAAGAATGATTTCCAGGGTTGTCCTGTGATCTTTACATGTATCCTTGCACACTCACAAACACATACACACAAATACACACATGAACACACATACAGAGAGAAAGAGAGAGAGAGAGAGAGAGAGAGAGAGAGAGAGAGAGAGACTTACACAAAGCTCTGGAGTTGAGCAAGGATGTAAGAAGAGTTCACAGACCTAAGACCCAGCACAGTTTTGCCTGTGTTCGTTTTGTAATGTGAGATTTACACAGAGACTCACTCCTAAGTCATATGTGCTCAGGAAAGCACCTAGAACATGTGATATGTCTGAGCTGAGTCTTTTGAGAACTGACCAGTGAGTATGAAGGCTACAGAATCCCGAAATCACTCCAGGGGAAGCTAGTCACACTTACAGAAAGGGACTCTGGTCTCTTATGCTGTCAGGTGATGCCCAACAAGCCAAGGTTCAGAAGCACTAAGATGATTTATGACTGGGGTCTCCCTGAGTTGCCCATTCTCATGAGCAGAATGGCAATAAAACTAGACCTAATGCCTGGGGTTAAAAGTGAGAAAATAAAATCACATCAAACAGGCAAAATTATTAAGCAGAACATTACTGGTATTCCATAAGTGTCAGTGACCAATATCGCTAGCAAATTATTATCTATATTCAGATATGACTTCTATGAAACATCACTTTAGGCAACTTCAGAATTTACATAAATAACATAAAATGTTATTTATTCTTTTCCAATTTTCTAAATAAATATATAATGTCATATATAATTATCATATATATTATATATAATTATCATAGTGCCCCAATTATTCTCTCTCATGCCTTTCCCTATCACAGGAAATCTTTTTCTTCCCCAGTAACTCTCTTACTGCCATGTCTTTGTGTGTGTGTGTGTGTGTGTGTGCAAGCGCGCACGTGCCCGTCTCTACGTTTCATTAAGGTTGTTTACATAAGCAAGGATGGGGATTTTTTTCTTGAGTGGCAGCAACGTAACAGTGGCTATACCACTAAGGAATCAGACCCTTCCTTCTACTGCAACCTTTGACTGTCTACAGTTTCTCTTGGTGGGAAGGGTTCCTTTATGAGTCCATCCCAAGTCATGGTGGAAATGAATAAGAATAGATAGGGTGTTAGCAGACTTGCAAGCAGGTACTCCTTCCTGTGCTGAATCTGAGCATGAGGAATGATGAGTGAGAAGGAGAGTGGGGAACCGGGGGCAGCCGAGAGCCGAATGGCACATGTGCTGTGTGCAGCCCTTCCCACCGTTCTACCTTCAATGAGCCCATTTTTTCTCATTAATATTCCCCCCTTGAATATTTGAGCTTGTGGCCCCTGCTGTGAAAAGATATAAAGAGCAAGACGAATCAATATTTCAGGGAGATATATATATTTATATATTATAATTTATGACTGATTTTTCTTGCCACCTTGAATCCAGAAAGGATTAAATTGGTTCATATTGACAAACACAGTACAGCACAATAAAGTAGATTTATTTATCATCTTAATAGGTGACAAACATAACAAAATAAAAACAGTGGTGATGGGAAGGGGGAAATTGAAACTAGGAGTGCACAGCTCCAGCTGCAAGTCCCGTGGGTTTGCTGTGCCATGATGGGATTTCCCCCCGGGTATCCTGCCCATCAGTGTGGAGGGAAACCCTACCCTGAAGGAATATCACAGGGCACACTGTACTCCTTTCCTTTCTTCTGCCATGACAAAACATTGGCATAAAGCTACTTAAGGGAGAGGAGGGTTTATCTGGCTCATACTTCTAGGTCACAGTCCATCACTGTGGGAAGTCAAAGCAGGATCCTGAAACAGAAACCACAGAAGAAGGCAGCTTAGCCACTGCCTCACACCTAGCTCATGCTCAGATGGCTTTCTTCTGCCACTCGGGACGGCGCCTAGTGATGCTGCCGCCCACAGCAGGCTAGTCCCTCTTGTAGCAATAACCAAGGCAATCCCCATAGGAGCCCCACATAGATCAATCTGGTCTTCATAATACCTCAACTGAGTTCACACAGATGATTCTAGGCTACATTGTGTTGACAATGAAAGCCAATTCCTATAAACATGTATTGTTAACCAAGAATTCAAAACCTACAGTTATCCTGGAGGGTGAAACAAAGATGGCCTGATTATCAAGCAAGGCAACTGCTCTTGCTGGGTGACTCCAATCAGTTACGAAGTTACCAGTTGGGTGTTCTGGAACCTAAGTTTGTGGTGGGCACCGTCCTTCCCCTCATAGGACAGGCAGGAAAATATACTGTAGCAGTCAGAGGACACTCCCATAGCAAAGGAGAAGAGCTGGGACAAGGGTTCAGGCAGTACTAGCACAGGGAAGTCTAGGTTTGTAGCTGCTTTGCTGGCCATCCTGAAAGGCCACAGTGCTCATCTCACCCTCACATGAGGACTAAAGGCATCGCTTCTCAGATATGGGTCGTTTCTGGAGGGAAGTAACAGCACCTTGCACTCGGTTCTCCGCTGGCCAGGAATCAACTAGCTTTGAGTTCTAGACAATCTAGAGGTAGTGATTGGAACAAACCTTTCTCAAACTTCTGTGTTTTACATTCCCCTGATTCAGGAGCAGCCAGGTGGGGGTGGGGGAGCCGCCTTCCTTAGCAGAACCTAATCAGGTTTGTTGCTCGTCACTAATGCAATATGATCACTACACATTCCCTCCAGTATGCTGAGCTTAAGAATGTAAGGACCCTCCGAAATAGCATTGGTAGTTCTACATTAGTGATTTAACCGAACATTGACGCCAGGCAGCGGAAGACAGGAAGCCTTTTTCTTCTCGCAGCGCCATCCCCACGTGCCGTTGAGCACCGCACGCGCGCGCCACAACAAGATGGAATTAAATTCTCCAGCTCTGCTCACTGAAAGGAAGCAGCTGTCTACAGGGAACCAGAACGAGTCAGGCCTGAGCAGCCATCAGCAGAGAACAAACATTTTTCCGACGTCTTTGGCAACTCCTTGTCGGATGCCTGCCTTCCAGAGAAATCCACAACCCAGAATGTTCTACTCTGAAAGAAAATCACCGCAATTGCCACAGAGTCCACTTGCCACGTTCCATGTCTCTAAAGCATCCAAACACTCCACAGAAGGCAAGAGGGGTGGACACAGGCAATGGGTGTGATTTTTCTCTGAAGGTGAAGATGATGGGATCATTTAATTCTGGAGCTTCCTGCAGGGGAACCATCTAGTGAACCAGATGGATTTTAAAGCTTAAGTATGTATGTATATGTATAAGTGTACATATATATGATGTACGTGCATGCATGTGTGTACATGCGTGCATGTTTGTGAGTGTGTGTGTGTGTGTGTGCACCTGTGGAGAACAGAGGTTGACACTTAGTGTCTTTCTTCTTACTCACTTTCTCCCTTACAGACTGTAGTGTCTCTCACTAGAGCTCACAGATTTTGCTAGTCTGGCAAAAGCACCTGCTCCAGGGACCCCCATCTCTACCTCCTATGTTCTGGGATTACAGGTGAGTCACCACGCCTTAGCAGTTATGTGGGTGCTGTGGATTTAAGCTCCGTTCTTCACACGTGTGCAGCAAGCATGTTACCCAACAACAACCTCTTCAGCGCTAAACGGTTTCATCTCAGGAGCCACATTTGAGCTCTCCTAGCAGCAGCTCCCCCCTCTATGTGATTAGTGACAGGTTTCAAAGGCCCTCCACATTTCAGATTCAAACCTGTGTAATCTGGACACAGAGACAGGACTATGATGTTCTGTGTCCCACCACAAGCCCTGCTTTCTTTGTCAATGTGACTTTATATAAAATCATCTACATATCTGCTGAAAGTAGTTTATAAAAATGTATTTTCCCTCCTTTTCTCATTAAACTGTGATTAAATTTAAAATGCCTGCAAATGGCTGGTTTCTCTCAGCTCAAAATGAAATATGTTCTATAGAACCAGGATGAAAATGGATGCTACAAATGTGCTTTGCATTTGGGAAATATTTAATAGGTGCAATGGTGGAAAGCAGAAAGAATCCGCAGAATTTACACATGCACGCTACACTTCAGTTGCATGGTTGAGGGCCTCAGAGGCAGCTCTGAGTCCATGCCATTGACTCTCCACGACTGGAGATATCAAAGCCCAAGCCACGTTTAAATAATGCCAAGAATGACAAACCTGCACGTGGTTCTGGTTGTTGCAGTGTAGAGATGGGGTGTAGCTTAAGAAATAGAATGCCTGCATGAAGGCCTGGGTTCCCAAGTCTGATGCCCAGTTTAACACCCTAGACAAAAGCTAGTGGTGATACAAACTTGTCATCTCAGTTCTGGGGCGTGGAGAGAGGTAGATCACTCCGACTCATTGACTACTCAGTCTATACTATTTGGGGAATTCAGGCCAATGAGAGATCCTTTCTTAAAAATAAAATATAAATATTAATTGATTGATTGATTAAAAAGATAAATAACATCTGAGAGGAAGGATACTTGCAGTTGACTTATGATCTCTCCAGGTCGTGTGCAATTAAACAAGTTACTTAATGTCAAAAAAGTGACCCCTACAGGCTCACGTTGGCAAGCCCTTCTGCTTACCCAAGTTCACATGCACAGAGAGAGGGGGAGTTCCAGATCAACATAATATTGAAAGTACTGTTAAAAGTGACGTGAAGGGCACAGAGAGAGGAGAGAGGGCTAGCACAGGGGGAGCGCAGGGTGGGGGCAGAGGAGATGGCTGCTCTTCTGAGAACCTGCTGTTATTTTGACACAGACAATCAGTCCAGGAGTGGTAGCAGCCCCGTGCTGCACTCTCCTAAGCAAGTCTCCACACTCAGGTTTCTGCTGACTGGATGGCTGCCTTTCCCCTGCCTTAAATTAAAAAGAACGGATGTTCCTCCTTTACCGTCGCCTCTCAGGATGATGAATACACGGTTTAATTTACTGAGGGCTAAAAATAAAAGCCTCCCCATAACTCTTCAGCAGCATTGAGGGAGCAGAGAGGTTGATTTCAAAATCTGGATTATGAATTCTCTCTCTTTTTAAACACTTTTTATCAGCAAACTTTTAGTATAAATAAATATGCGACTTCGTCATGCTCATAGAGACATACACGATGCATGCCTATTCATTTAGCTGTAAACAGAATTAGCACTGGGTCTAAAATGGGCACTTGTGCACTAAGAGACAGGCTCGGCCAACCATCCTGGCAGCAAGAGCTAACCCGTTAAAATGATTGAGAGTCATTGCTAGCTTTCAGAGTGTTCTGTCAGTCCTTTCAACGCCTACCAAATTTTCATAACATATCGTCCGTAGTGCTCCCATTTCTACACAGTCCAATTAACTCGAAACAGGTATCTAATTGTTCGTCTTGAGGGATCTGTTAGGCCATTATTACTAAATTATCCAGTAGATAGCAAGCTGACATTTCTAAATCCACTTCCCTCACGGCCATGGGTTCCAAAGGAGGCCTTCCTGGCAGACCATGCAGCCATACTGTACTAGAAATCTGTTAGACAATCTGTCACATAAACATAGACGGGGAAACGTAACGTAACCCGATGCTTGAAGGAAAGGGAGCCCAGCCGACCATGAACTTTTAATGAATGGGTTTTAACAGTCTGCAATCTGGTGCACCAGGCGGTTTTCAAAGTTTTCCTCCTGGAAAAAAAGAATGAGGCTTGTGTTTTCTGTTTTCCTGGACTTGATTTAATTGAAATGACAAAGGGCAGTGATATATTGTTAAGGGAGGGGACACACAGGAATGGCAGACAGTATGACAGGAAAATACCAACCTTACGTATTGGTATGCTAGAAGTACTCTGGGCTTCTTCCTGGTTTGGCAACAGATAGAGAAATACTACCACTTTTACCGCCAGTTAAGTTGCTTTTCTGGAATGTTCTATGTCACTAAATAGGGAAGATTCTGAAATCACAATGCCATTATTGTATCTGCCCCTTTGACTTATTTTTGCCCCTTATTATATTTCATGGTTTTAGAAGAGTGATTTAGAATTGTAGCTGTTGATAATTACCTGACTATCTACACAAAAGAAAGTATTTGTAAATCTATTCTACTACCTAGTAACATAACTGACTACTACAGTAAGCCAAGAAAGACCATGCTTTCACCCAGGAAACTGAGGCCCCACAAGCTTAAGCAGTTAGCCGCCAGTCCCTCCCAGCTTTTTCCCTTCCTCATGGAAGAGAGAAGCCAGAGGCTCACAGTTATTGACAACAGTGTCCCAAAGCCCTTGTCCTTCAGTGTCATCTGAAGTGCCTCTTGCATAAGAATTCTTTTAACTTCAGAATGTATCCTCAAAAAAAGAAAACCAAAGATCAGACAAACAAGAGATGGAGTGACTGAAACCAAATTGCATAAAATGTTTGGTTTTAAATCTGTGTGTGTGTGTGTGTGCTCGCGTGTGTGCATGAGCAGAGGCTATAAGAGGGTGTTGGATCCCCTGACACTGGAGCTGCAATTGATCCTGAGCTGCTGATGTGGGTCCTGGGCCATGCTTGGGTCCATTACCATAGTATTCTGCGCTCTGAACATCTGAGACATCTCTCCAGAACCAAACTGAGAAGCTTTAAATAGTGGAAAAACTACATGCATTTTTTTAAGAAGTCACTCTTGTCTAAGATTCTCTGTTAGATATTGGGAGACTTCACAACATGAAGTTCATTTTAAGGAACTCAGAGGTAGGATGTTGACTAAGGAATATATTGACAAAATGCAAAAGATGTTGGGATCCAGTTAGTACCAATGGCCTCCTTGGTATCTTCCTTTCATTGTCCCATCTGTTGGTTTTTATTCCTTCGTTTTGGTGTTAGGGATGGAAGCGGTTTGTAGCACACCTACATCCCTAGTCCTTGCTTCTCTACTGCTACGGAGCTTCAGCTGGTACTGAGCATCACAATGATGCAGCCATGGCCACACTCATGGTATCCAAACGATGGCCTCACCCAGGAGTGACACCCCCAGATGTGATCTTTCTTAACATAAACACAACAGCTGACAGCCTCTCCCCAGACACCCCTGAAAAAAGAGATAGAGAACCTCACCCAGATCTCATATCCCTGCATTCCATCTTCCTCATTCTCATCTACAGATGTGTCTCCAGGCTTCTGCCACCCCAACCTGGAAGGTCGTTCTGCATTCTTTTCTCTCCCCCTGCACCACGAGTGAGCCCACACAGCCTAGAAGGTCCTGCCTTAGCGGAAGCGAGACTGTTGTGGTACAGCACAAAGCCCGGCTCTTCAGGTCATACAGGAAGCTTGTGCTAACCTGCATTTAACTCGCCAGCTTTGCCCTTTCCTTCCAGTCAGCACCACAGGGTGTACCTCTCTAGCCTCTTGTTGTTTCTTCTGCCGGGAACAGGGACTATCAGAGCACTCAGTGACTGTGATGTGCCAGGCACTGGGCTGGGTCCAGAGAGAGCATGTGGAAGAAACCCGCTCTTGGAGGTAAGCTGACCTAGGCAAGGATAAAGAGCCTGATTTTATTTATTTTTATTGAGACTTTCTTTCATATATGCATGTAATATGCTTTAATCAAATCTTCCTCCGTTTTCTCTCCTCTAATTCTTTCCTTGTACCAATGATCATTTTCCTTTCTCGGTTTCATAATCTTTCTTTTTTTCCCTTTTTGTAAAACCCACTGATTCCTCTCAGTGTTTCTTGTATGTATATATTATTCTTGTATGTATACAAGAATATATTGTATCTATTCTTGCATGTATATTAGGACCACCTGTGGGAACATAGGTAGCTTTTCAGAGGTTGTATCCTAAAGAAAATTTACTCCCTTTGCTTTGGGATAATGCTCTTGTACCTTGTAAAGATTTGTCACTTGTATTGGTTTAATAAAACACTTATTGGCCAGTAGCCATGCAGGAAGTATAGGTGAGGTGACCACACTAGAAGAATTCTGTGAAGAGGAAAGGCAGAGATGCAGTCACCACTCAGACTCAGAGGATGCCAAGGTACCAAGGTATGTGGCTAAACATAGACACAAATTATGGGCTAATTTAAGTTGTAAGAGGTAGTTAATAATAAGCCTGAGCTAATAGGCTAAACAATATAAGCCTCTGTGTGTTTCTTTGTGACTAAATGACTGTGGGATCAGGCAGGACAGAAACTTCTGTCTAACCCCCTCCCCCCCCCCCAGAAGCCATCAATTGTCAATTGCCTCAAAGTTAGGGATGGAATTTTGTAAACCTTTCACTGTCCATTTGAAGATCCTTGCTCACTTGATCACATGACTGTACTCTCAGTGGCTCTAAGTTCATGTGCATAATGGCCTTACCATACTCAATAAATATTGTTTTACTGTAGATATATATTCTCTCTGTTTCTTATAATCTTTCTTCCCCCTCTTCTGAAATGATCCCTGAACTTTGGTGGAGATTGTGGTATAGATGACATCTTTCCATTGAAGAGGCAACCTACAGAATAGGAACAAAAATTTACCAGCTATATAGCTGACTGAAGGTCAATATCTGTAATATACAAGGAGCTGAAAAACTAAACTTCAAGAAAACAAACAATTCAATAAAACAACTTGGGGCATGGAACTAAATAGATTTTACAAAAGAAAAAATACAAGTTGCTAAGAAGTGTGTGTGTGTGTGTGTGTGTGTATACAACAACCTAAACTCTAGAGGAAATGTAAATTTAAGCTAATTTGGGATTTTTTTACCTTGCACCACTCAAAATTGCCAAGAAAAAAAAAATGAGAAGAAATTTTGGCATGGATATGGGGAAGGGGGTACCTGGTCACTGCTGGTGAAAGTGTAAACTGCAGCAGCTTCTACGAAAATCGGTGTGGAGATTCCTACATAAACTAGAAATAGATCTACCATATGATCTGAGTACACCACTCTCAGGCATGTTCCCAAAGGACTTTCTATCCTACTACAGAACTTCCTGCATAACCGTATCCATTGCTGATACAGTCACAATAGTCAAGAAGTGGAACGTGTGTAAATGGCTATCAAAAAAATGAACGAATAAGGAAAATGTGCTGCAGATAACAATGAAATATTATTCGGCTCAAAGACAAAGGAAATTACTAAATTTGAAGGTAAACAGATAGAGTAGGAAATCATTCTGAGTGGGGTAACTCGGACACTGAAAGAAGTTGGTTTTAAGTGGAGTTTACAGTATCATAGATGCTTCAGAGTGAGGCGATAATTAAAATGACCTCCATATTTCATTCAATACATTAGAGGTTTCTCTGTTGCTTTGCTTAGTTGACTTCATTGAACATTGCTTGTTTATACACATATCCCCAACACTACACAGGGACCTTCCTGAAAACTAGCAATGTTTAAATTATACCTGTGGATTGACTCTACAACACAAATGAGTATTCCATAAGTGTCATTTGATGATTAGATTAATGGGTGGGTAAATGGAGAACTGGTTGGATGGGATGGATGGTTGGTTGGATGGATGGATGGATGGATGGATGGATGGATGGATGGATGGATGGATGGATGGTTGGATTGATGAATTCATAAGCAAATGCATAAGCACATGGATAGATAGTAGACGGGTATATGCAAAGGTTAATAGATGGATGAGGAGGTGGGCATGTGATGGGTAAGTGGTTGGGTGGATAGATGGATAAACATACTAAACTATGTCTCAGAAATGAAAGAACTTTCCTCCTGTTCTTTCAGTTTTACAAATCACTGATTAAAACTGCGTCCTTGATAATAAGTACATTTCAGTGGCTCTCATCTATGAGCTGATAAGGACATCCTTCATCCAGTGGGAAAGAAGTTACAGAGCACACAGGGTGGGTTTGAGCATTGTTAAGGCTCCTGCTCGCATCCTTGAGAGATGCTCAGCAAGGTCCTTGTGTGCTAGAGTGTGGCTGAGGATAAATGCTTCAGAGGGAAAAATCAAAACAATGCAATCACTCACCAGCAGGATTTGGCCAGAATGGGACTAGAAAAGCAGTACTGGGGGGGAGTTGTTTTTAAAAGAAAATGCATTTTTAGTTATTTCATTTATTTATCACTTATGGCGGTGAAAGGAGAGGGAAGGGGAAGAGTAAGATGGGGTTCCACAGGAAGAAAGGGGGAGAGGAAAGGGAAATGGTGTATGTTTTGCTTGGTCAGATCTTGACTGGAATGAATATCTGCTTCCTTCTAAGGATGGAAGGTTACAGTGGCCCACCGAGGGCTATATGAAGGGCAACCAGAACATTCTTATGAAAAAAATTCAGGACCAAGAACTGGTTGAAATAGTCTAGTCTTATGGGATACAAATACAATTTTTCAAGAGCACATCTTGAAGAATTTTCTCCTGCAATCTATGCCAGAATCAGAATCCTTGGGAGGATTCAGGAATAAAAATTTTTCTAAAAACTATCAATTGGTATTGTGTGCTATTATATGTGTGGCAATGGGGGACACATTGTTGGTATGTGCTCGTGGAGGTCAGACAACAACTTTGTAGAGTTTATTTTATTCTTGTAAGTCCTTGGACTTGGAAGCAAGTGCCTTTACACCCTGAGACGTCTTGCCAGCACAGGAAGGTATATTTTTAAATCAGATCTTACAGTTAGAGAATCCCTATGAAAAGATTGATCTCCTCTTTCCTGTGATGTATCAACATAGGAAGTTAGCTGGGATGGATGAAAAAAATAACAAAGCTCTGACAGCACATTATGGAAATAAATCAACTCTGGGAAATAATAAATAGAAAAATAAAGAGCAGCCTACATCTTAAAAGACTCATTTCGGTGATGTTTGCAAACCCAAGGGGAAGTTTTGCTAAGGGGGCTTTTTTTTTGCAAGAGAAAAATGTTCCTGTTTAAGCAGCAAGACACTTTTTCTGACTGCCTCCTCCTTTAAGCACAAAAGGGACGCACTGAGATTTTTCAGAGGAGCTTTCTAAATCAGGGTCTGTCCCCTTCAGGTCTCACAAGATAGCTCAAGATGGACCCTAGCACCGTTTTCTATCACTCAGCAGCCTAGAAGGGAAGTGTGGCAGATATGAGCCTGAAACTCCAGTGGCTTAGAGACCATGTCTATGATTTCCTTGTCAATATTTGGAAACTTGCTCCCTGTCTTGGGAAGTGGCTTGGTTATTAAAACGCTTGCCACACAGACATAATAAGTAGAATTTGTTCTCCCTGGACTCAGGTCAAAAAGAGCCAGAGATAGCAACAAACATCTAACATTTCAATGTTGGAGAAAGAAAGATAGGAGATTCCTAGGGCTTACTGGCCAATCATTCCAGCAGAATACTAAACTCTAGCTTCAATGAGATACCCTCTCAATAACAAACAGCAAAACTAACCTCTGGCCTCCATATGATCTCTCTCCATGTCTTTCTCTCTCATAGACACATGAAATTGCCAAACCTCAGTATTTTTGTAGGAATTTATCCTGTGAATAGAGTCACCACAACAGCCACCTGCAGCTGCCACCAGTGATGAGGCCATCGGAAAGGAAACAACTCAGAATAAAAATTTCCCTTCCAGGACCTGGGACTCTGAGGCTATCTACTCAGCTTTATTTCTGCTTTGAGAATAACATGGCAGAAACAAAAAAAAAATCCACAACAACGGAGAGACATAGAAACTCACAGAAACAGTATACACAAGGGATAGCCAGAATCCCTGACCCATAGGAATGGAGAATTTTTTATGCCCAAGTGCCTGCTACCTCTCTTTCCTGCTTCTTTCTAGATAATCTGTATTAGTAGGGTTTTCTAGAAATACAGAAAAGACAGCATTAAATGAATATATGTTTAATATATAATATGTTTCCATATCATATACAAACACACACACACATTTATATATGAGAGAGAGAAGGTATTTATTGGGATGGCTTATAGGCTACGGTCTAACTATTCCAACAGTGACTGTCTATCAATGGAAAATCGAAGAATTTAGCAGTTGTTCAGTCCACAAAGCTGGAAGTCTCTGCTAATCTTTAGTATACCTCAGAACCCCAAAGTAGGCTCTAATGCCAGTAAAGGAACGGGCTTGTCAGAGAAAGCACACAGACAAAGCACAAAGTTTCTTTCTTCCATGACTCTTATATAGGCTGCCACCAGCATGTGTGTCTCAGATTAAAGGCGGATCTTCCCACCTCAAAAGATCTGAATTACAAGTAGATCTTCTAACGTGGAAAGATTTCAATAAGAAAATACCCCTCACAAGTGTACCCAGATGCTTGGGTTTTAGTTAATCGCAGATGTAGTCGAGTTGACAATCAAGAACAGCCGTCGAAATATCTAGCAGTAGAATCAGATCTTACTAACCTATGTCTCTGACACACATCCCCATTCTATTTCCTGACATCGGCTCTTAGCCTGTGGCTATCCTTTCTACCTGACTGTTGTCCTCATTCTAGGATAATGTACTCAATGGTTTGGCTTCGCCCATCTTCCCCACCATTACTTCCAGTCTCAGATCCCCCTTAGCTACAGCCTCTGTGGGCCGTGTAGACCTCTGCACCTGCCCTGATCTCTCAGACACTCATCACCTTCCAGCCCTGCAATTTCTCAGCTTATGACCAATGATTCCACCAGATCCTGATTCTACCAACTCAAACTACCTACTTTCCTGTTTTCTCCCTGAGCTTCTCAGCCTGGATCGCAAGGCCAGGACAGGAATCACTTTCAAGTGGCCAGGTTTTTAGAAAGTAGCAGATACAAGAAATTATTATCCCACAGACTATTTTTCAAAATCCACCCTACCACAGGAAGCCTCCTCATTGCCCGGTTGAAAACAAACACGCCCTGAAGGATGTTCTTCCCTCCCCCCTCACCCTCAAGCTGTAGGCTGGATAAAAAGCCCAATTTGGTTAAATCAAGCAGTCTTACAGAGGTACGATGTACACCACCCCTCTGCTTTTCCTTGCTCCAAGATTTCTATTGGCTGCCTCCTAGTTCATTCTGGGGGCTGCCTTTGTGTATACAATCATCAAATGTGTGTATTTAGAAGACTTCCCAAGTTCTAGGTCTAAAGCATGTTCCTTAAAGACCTTCTGAGTATGTCTTAGAATATTTCCTTCTTTCTGTGTTTCCCACACATTTGCTTATGTGTATAATATAATACATATGCATAGGTGTGTGTGTGTGTGTGTGTGTGATGTGCATGTACATGTGTATATGTGCAAGCGGAAGACAGAAGTTAACATCTGGTGTCTTCTCTAATCACTCTCCACCTTATGTATCGAGCCATGTTCTTTCACTTGAACCCAGAGTTCATTGATTTGGCTAGTCTAACTATTAAGCTTACTCTTCGGATCCTCTGCCTCTTCCTCCCAAGTGCTGGGATTATAGGCAGGCAGCTCTACCCACACGATGTTTATAAAGGTGCGGGGATCTGACTTCTGGTTCTCAAGCTTACACAGCAATACTTTACATAGGGAGTCATCTCCCCAGCTTGCTGCATTGACTTTTTCCTTGAAATTGTTCAGAGGAAATAGGTGAGTCCATCTGCCTACACAAGGCTTAAACTGCCCTCCACGTCAGGGCCTTCATCTTGGTCCAGGCTGATGTTTTTTCCATTATGGAAATCTGGAGCTCAGGAAGGGGATCTGCCTGAGTAACACAGGGCTACGGAGGTACCTCACATAATACATCTACCCCTCAGAGAGATGCTGTGGTCTACAGCTACTTGTGGGTTGCTTAGCAACTAAAAGTAGTTCCGAGCCACACACAGGAGAGAATAGTGGTTTGGGAAAACAATTTGTCAAGGAATCAGAGAGAGTATATTGCCTTGAACTCCAGGCAACACCTTCCCACTCCCCGAAAGTGCAGGTTAGATGATCTGCCAGCTCCAGAGGCATGAATGCTGGGCTAGGAGGAGCAACAGACAGCGTCCATCCTTCTGCTATCCCATCCTGGATGGACTCAGACATCTCATTTGGCCCTGAGGAGAGGCAGAGCCCAGGGTAAGAGCCACAGTCATTTCTGCCACGCTCACTGTGTGTTAATCATGCCTGTCAGCCTCCCGGGGAGAAAGAGGTTGACTGTGCTGACAATCTGTGTTAACGTGGCTGGATGGTGTTTGATTGCACCTTCCAGACAGCGGCTTTCATTTGCATCGTGCGGTAAGACCCGAGGGATGTGCTATATGCCCTGGCCCTTGGGTAGCTAGATCCACAATGCCAGTCTGCAGCTGTCTTAGGGTGGGGATTGAACACTTGTGTTTGCAAGGAAGCAGCAGAGAGCTTGAGTGGGACCTGCTGTCCTTGGGTGTGCTCATTTTCACAGCACGGTTGTCTTACAAAAAAAATAGGATGCATTAATTTTTATCTGGTGCCAGGACACTTCTCAGAGCCTTTAAATCTCACGGTATTCTAATCATGCAGAATTAGAGGCCATAGAAGCAACTGCAGAATTTGGCAAATATTTACATATAAACTACAATTGCTAGGCCTGAAGAGATGGATTAGTGATTAAGAGTGTATACAGTTCTTTCAGTGGATCAGGGTTTGTTTTTCAGCACCCACGTCACAAAGCTCTCAACTGTCTATAACTCCATTTACAGGAGATCATCCTTTTTGGCCTTCAAGGTACTTGAACTCATGCACAGACAGGTGCATATATACATAATTTAAAAACAAGCAATAAATAAACCACCAGTTGCTATGCATATGCCAAGGTGGCAAGACACAGAAGTAAACACAAAGACATATTCGGGATACCTAGGTGTGGAATGGAATCTTCCTCATTTCAAACCACTGTACTGCATCTCAGTCAAATCTCTCAGTGCTGCTCAGTAGAGGCTGGGGATGCATGGGCATGAGACTGAAGCATAATTAATAAAAGCTCAAATACAGACATTGGGGTTCAGACATAAAGATCAGAAAAGCAAAACAGCCAGTCACTGGCTCTTACCTCTACTTCAGTCTGAAATGGCAATCCTGCCTCCAGGAATCTCAGAATGAGACTGTGTCTGAGAGCTGTCTCCTCCCGTTTTATATTCTTCTCTAGTTCTGGGATTAGAGGCATGTACCACTACTGCCTGGTTTCTATGGCAAACTAATGTGGCTACTGGGATTAAAGGTGTGTGTCATTGCTACCTGGTCTGTAAGGCTGATCTTTAGAAAAGCTTTATTTATTAAAATGCAAATGAAATGCCACTACATGAGACCTGTTGATTTCACATATGATCAAGCAATGCCAAGCTCAGTGCAAGCCCTCAGAGATCTTAGAGGTGGGAATAGGATTCATTCATCTGGCTCAGTGGAGGAGGGTCAATTCATTGGTGGATAGACAGTCAATTTCATGTAGCATTTAGTCACAGGGCATGACACTGAGGCAGCAGCAGTGAGCAAAGGCTATTCACACCTCATAACAGAGTGGTCTCCCCTGGTGGAATCACACTTCCTAAGCTCCACTTTTTTCTTCACAATGAAAACCAATGAACCTTGCAGAGGATCGACTTGAGAAAGTTCACACAGAGAGGTAGTGGCTATCTACTGATGCCTCCAATTGGGTAAATGGTAATTCTTAGTTTGTGGGGTCTTCTACTTTATTCAATGCCAGCTTGAATTTGCCAAAGCCAGCCCTGTGAAACTCAACCCTGTGTCTCTTCTTCCATGAGATGCCTGTATCAACACAGATCCTCTGAATTCGGGTCTTCCCTTTAAGCACATGGCCCAGTGGCCACCCAGCCATGCCCTGTGGATGCAGTGACAAGGCTAGATGGCTAGGAGCTTTGCCATCTGTTGGCCTCACTTACCCATCCACATCCAGCAATGATTGACATGTAGCTGCAAGAGACTGACAACCCATGAATTTAGCCAACAGACCTGAAGCCATGTTGATGGATAGTGAGAGGTGTTTAATGTTACATTAAATGCTGGGGATGCCGGCCAGGTCAAAGTTGCAAGTAAACAAATAGATAAACAAACAAACAAATAAATAAATAAATAGGCTCAACTTGGATACAAGTATGATGAAGCAGACCTATAATTCCTAGGAAAACTAGATTACAAAATAAGACCCTGCCACAAACTAAACAAAAAATAAGCCTCAAAACAACAACAAAAAGATCCAACTGCAAACAAATCTACCTAAACAGAAAAGATTTTTGTGTTGAACACTGCACAGATTTTTTTTTCTGAAACAAAGTGGCTGGGAGACAGCACTCAGTCAGTAACTCCATGCAAGGATGAAGACCCAAGCTTGACTTTCAGCAGCTATTTAGAAAGCTGAGTGTATCTGAGTATACCCATAACCCCAGTACTGCAGACGTAGAGAGGGGGATCTTGGAGTTCACTGGTCAGAAAGGCTCGCCCAATGAGTACCAGACTCGGTGAGACACCTTGTCTCAAGAAATAATTTGAAGAGTGATGGAGAAAAAAAATGTGATGTTGATCTCTGGCCTTCACAGGCAACTGTGTGCCCATATCCACACATAACCACATACATCTATCATAGTACACACACACAGCCCAAATACAACTAGTTTAATTAATAAATCATATCAGAGGAAATGCAGGTCAGTGGGGATATCTGGAGCTGGCGAGGGAGGGTGCCATCGGGGGCAGCCCCCGCTGGAGGAGAGAAAACAGCCTGCTGCTAGCAGACGTCCTTGGGTGATAGATCTCCTCTTAAAATAGCTGCTGTGCAGGAGACAGAGGGAATCGGTCGCCTATTAACTTGGTTTTTAAGTCCAGATGAAGAGCCTTGAAAATAGCCAAAGAGCCAAAAATACTGAGTATCTTCCCATGCCAAGGGACTGTTTCTTCTCTCTATATATAGCGATTCAAAAATAGACATCGCGGATTCTGGGCCTGAAGGACTGAAGTATGATATGCCCATTGACAGGGAAGAATGTTCCTAGTGCCCCAGCATATTGCCGTCATGTTTAAGTGTCATCGTGTCTGTGAACTTCCTAAACAGATGTGACCTTCCCCTTCACCCAAATCTGTTCCTTATACCCTAACTCTTATATGTGTATTCATTCAACAAACACTCAGTTGCTACTGTAGCTAAGAAGTTGTGCTGGGTCTGGGCCTTCAGGATATCCTGGTGCAATGCACAACCTAATAGGTATGCTAGTAAGAAGAAAAGAAGTGGTTGATTGTTTCAAAATTGAGAAAGAATGAAGCATTGGGTGGTGCCCCCATCAAATAAGATACAAGTCAAGCTGTTTAAATATCAGCTTGAGCCTCACAAGGCAAAGCCCAAACTGAAGCAAAACAACAACACAGAGCAAGGGAAGGGTTCTAGTACAAAGGCTCAAAGAGCGTTGCTGAGCGTGTGTCAGGGATGAGACAACTAAACACCTGTTTTCTGATGATAGACACAGTGATCAGCTGCATCTCACAGGCACATGTCTCCACGTCCCCAGGTGTCTGTGGCATAAACACTGAAACAGAGAGAAAGCTTTCTAAACATCATTGTCATGGGAGATTCAGGATATACATTAGCATTCAAACAGCTACTTATGCCTGAGTGTGTGTTCCGAGTATATGGTTTGTGTTTGTGGTGATGATGTGTGCATTTGTGTGTAACGTGTGTATGATTGCATGTGATGTATGTGTATATACATAATGTGTATGGTGGTATGATTGCATGTGATGTATGTGTATATACATAATATGTATGTGTGGTATGATTGCATGTGATGTACGTGCATGTGACATATATGGTGATATGCATGTATGATGTGTGTGATGTATATGCATGTGATATATATGTGATATGCGTGTATAATGTGTGTAATGTATATGTATATTGAAGTGTTTGTGATGTGCATGTGTGTGATGTGTGTACATGTATATGCGATGTGTGTATACATGTGCAACTTGTACATTTGTATGATGCATATGTGTAATGTGTTTGTATGTGTGTATGTATTGCCTGGTGTGCATACACATGCGATGTTTGGGTGTGTATATGTGTGTGGTGTGTGTGATATGTATGATGTGTGTATTTATGTATATAATGGAGTATATGCATACGATACATGTGCATGTATAATGTATATATGTTATATGTTTGTATGTGTCTGTGTTGGGTTGGGTGTATGTGTTTGCTATGTATCTGTATATTTATGTTTGTTGTGTGTGTAATGTGTGTGAGTATGTATATGTAGGTGGTATATTCATGTGATATGTTTATATGTATGTGTGTATGATGTGTAATATATGACATATGTGTGTATGATTATGTGTTTGTGGTGTGTATGATGTATATACATGTTTGTGGAGTACATGATGTGAATGATGTATGTGCATGGTAAGTGGGGGATATGATTGCATGTATGTGTGATGTGTATATATATGTGTGTCGGTAGGAAGCGTGTGTGTGATATGTATGTGGGATGTGGGATGCATTTGTATGTGTGACATGTTTGTACGTTTGTAGGGTACATATATGGGGGGGTACATGTGAGTGTAGGATGGAGGAAAACTCCAATGTCATTCCTCACTTTCTACCTTGATGCAGGATCTCTGTTGTTTGTTGCCGTAAACTCAAGGCTAGCTGGCTTTTGAGTTCCTGGGGAGTCTCCTGTCTCCACCTTCCATCTCGACATGGGAGCAAAGGGATTCCAGACACACCGCACCATTCTGTCTTTATGGTCATTTTGGGGATTTGAACTTGGGTCTTCATGCTTCCATGGCAAGTGCTTTACTAGCTGAACCACGTCTCCAGCTCTCAAACAGCTACCAGTTCCTGCATTCCCATGGCCAGCACCATGTTTAAAGCAGGTATACCATCCCTGACTCTACTGCTCTAAATTTATATTTTAACCAGAAGGGAAAAATGTTTTCTTTTTAAACATTTACTCTGTTTTCTCGTTCTCCTCATTGTGTTTCCAAGAATCAAAAGGAATTCCCCCGTCATGTGCAGCACACGGAGTTTTTGGAGAAAGAGGGAAGGTACAATTTAGCTATTTCTAATTTGCTGCTTACTATTCTCCCTCCCTCCCCACAAGAAGGGCCTGGAAACAGCCATGGAAAAATGGAAATAATCAAATGAGAAATGCAGTTCATGGTGGGAAAATTGTGGTGGTCTGTGTTACACAGAAAGCATCAGTGTATGTGACATCAGAATGTGGAGAATAACACATTGGGGACAAACCCATTCACTGTTGGATGCCATCAGGAACACAAGAACCAGTTCCTGCTGGGATGTAAATTAATAATCTACGCCTAGATCATGTCCCGGGTACTATAAATTCTTGCAGAGAGTCTAACTGCCAAATGAGATGAAGTGATTGACAAGCAATTACAGGTAGCAGGGGGCAACATACTTGGAGGTGGGCAAAGGCTCTAATATTTGTAAAAGCTCCTGGGCCTTGTCTTATATACAATGAAAAGCTCAATAAGACACCTGATGTCTGCCATACAAGAGACTGCCCAGTGAGGGCCTGAAAGCAGTCCCAGGAAAGAGTCTCCCTCTTTTGGGGAGGGGGGGGTCCCATGGGCTCAGTAGGAAACATGATGAGCAGTAACTCTTCCTATTTCTTAAAAGCCCTAGGTTTCTGGAATGAGAAATGCTGCCGAAGGTGTATCCTGGGATGATGAGGTACCTGTGAAAAGATGAGGCATGCAATCCAGAATGCAGAATCCCAGCTGACTCATCAACGTACACAAAACGTGTTAATAAACACAGCAGCTGTGCCAAGCACGTGCGTGTCTTCCAGCTCAATTTGCTGGCTCCCTGAGAGCAAGTCTCACATTTGCCGCTCATCAGTTCCCCCTCCTGGGTTGCCTTGAACACGGTGGAGTTTAGTCATTGGCACATGAAAGACTGTCAGTCACAAATTGTGGGAAGAGATTGCATTGAAGTGGCATGCGTATGGACATCCTCTCAGCGACAGCAAGCACAAGCAGCCAACTGGCTGTTTGAAGGCTAAGCCAGAGGCTCTGTTTGCTTCAATGTTTATTTTTACCAACAATGGAAAGGATGACCTGAGAGATGTGTTTATCAACTTTACAGATGGTGCAAGCCCAGAGTTAGCTAGCAAGCGAAGTGACAGAATCATGATTCAAAATTGTATTTATAGATTGCAAGAATAGACTCGATTCTATTTTAACAGTTGCTTCCTATGTGCTAGGCACTATAAGAGACACAGTACCTACCTTAGCTAATTGACTTAAATGAGTTAATGCATGAGTGTTGTAGCAGGTGTTGTAGCTAAAAACTAAAGGACAAGAAGGCCCACTGAGGCAAAATTGGGGGACTGAGTCTATTTGAAGGAAGAGTTAGAAGCCCAGAGGCCAAAGAGAAGAAGGTGAGTGAATAGCCAGACAATAAGAAACCTCCACCATTAGAGACTAGGGAGGAGAAATCATATCCTACCTGCAAAATAAACACAACCTTATCCCAACAGTCTGGAAATATGGAACCTTATATAGCCAAAGGAACTCTGCAGAAAACATTAAGGATAGAGATAAAAGGAAGTTGTCTCAGATGTGCCCAAGGAATCTAAGTCATTACAAGCATCCTTAAAAGAACTCAGAGACACAGTAAAGAGAGCCAGCAGATGGAGCAGAGATGGGATTGCTTTAAGGGTTGAGAAGTCAAGAACTGAGTGATATTGTCCCCTCTAGAAACATAAAAATGGTACAAAAATGGATTCTACCTAGAGCCTCTAGACGGAAAACACCACACCTTGCTCACTCGCTACAGACTTCTAATCTCCAGAGCCACGAAATAATTAATTCACAATCCTGGAAGCCTCTGAGTTTGTGGTAACATGTTAGACTGGCAACATGTTAGACCAGCAGCATGAAACTGTTTTAGAAGCAAGGGGTCGTTCAGAGAAGGGTATATTACTCTCTCCCTCACTCCTTTTGCCCCATGACCAGACAGGTTTTAGCTCAATGAGAAAGACAGTGGTGGGGTAGGGGGAAGGATTGGTGGCCAAGGAAACACCACACAGAATCTGTTGAAGGAAATGGCTGAGATTGTGACTTTTGCTTAAAAGACCCATTGCCTGCCTAGCTAACAATCTGAAAAACATGAAATGGAGCTTTTGATCATGATTGTCAACTTCACTGGAGTGAGAGATGCATAGAGGCAAGGAGCTTCCCTCTGGCTGTGTCTTGTGAGGATGTTTCCAGAGCTGATTCCATACGAGGACTCTATCTTCTATACTATAATCTATACAGCTGATGGCTGTATATTCACATAGACCATGAACAGGGCCTGGGACTGTGGGAGTTAAGGGCTGGCTGGAAGAAGGGGCACTAGGGAATGCCTTCAAAGGGTATATCATATCCTAACCTCTTCTCATCTTGGCTCTGCTGCCTGCCCACTATAACCTGACCATATTTTGTTACACACTCACACAGCCATGACCAAAAGTGAATTCTTCCTTCCTTCCTTGGGTTTCTCTGTATAAATCTCGATTTTCACTTTTCTCCTACTTTTGATGTGGCATCCTCTTCAAATTTATCTCTCTCAGTAGATTTTGGGTTCATGGAGAGTAGATACTACGTATCATTTTTGGGTTCCTTGGCTCTCAGGAAAGAGCCTACAATCTTACTAACACTGCACATAACAGGCAGCAAAAATACACTGTTGGGGCAGGAACTCACCCATAAATGATTCCTGTGAATTAATGGAGAACTGGCTGCATTACTTTCAAGAAAGCACCTATTAAGGGAGCTGATAGGCAGACTTTGTAGACAGATATCGAGCCAAGATGAGAAATGACTTCCCACCAGCAGTTACTACCCAATAATGATTATTAGTAGCCCCCAGAGAGTGTACCCCTATCGGCAGGAATCCTGCAAACATCTCAGTCCTGGGTGGAAGGTGGGTCCCAAGGCTCTGTCCCTTCACCAACTTCCTCCCCCGTTCTCCACTTGGGCTCTCTCTGAAGACATCCCAAACATGTGCAGATTGCTGGGTGGTAATTAAAATCCCACCTCCATCACAGTTGGCAGTCCAGAGGCAGCTACGACATTTCACAGCTAATAACCAAATAAGCTTCTTAATCCCCCAACATCAGCCCACCGCAGAATGCGGGGAGGGGACCAAGATCCCCACTGCAGGGAGCTGTATGGAACAGGTGTACTGCGAGTGGGAGCCCAGCAGATCTGTGCACGTAGCACATCTCCAGAAGCATGCTCCGTCACTCCACACCTAAGGGGAGGCTCCACTATTCCCCTCATAATCATCTGATAAAGCTGATAAGTCTGTGATAAAATAAGCAATCGCAACCTCGTTTGCGTGTCGAATTAATTTAGATTTCAGATTGTCCATATGAGTCCAAACCAGAAGATCCTGTGCACTACAAAATGAAAAGTGATTCTGTCAGTGGGGTTGCATTTGTGAAAAGTTATTTAATTTATTTTGCTTAATGAATATTCTTCCTGTTATAGATTTCTGGACGATGCTGCTGGGTGACAGCATTGCTGGCATCGATAGTTATAGGGTTGTCATCCAGAATCTTGACTGCTTCATTTACCATCATTCCTAGGATTACAATAGCCTTGCTAAGTATTAGAAGCGTCCGGTTTCTCAGATGAGAATATAGAGACCCAAAGACTATAATTAATGCTTTTAATTTTTTATTGCATTTTAATTTTTTTAAAAAAAATTAGTGTGTATGTGTGCAAGCTTAAGTCTGTGTCACAGTGTGCATGTGGGAGCCGAAAGACAATTTGGAGGAGTCATGATTTTCTTTCCACCATGTGGTTCCTAGGGCTTGAACAATAGCATCAGCCTCAGAGGCAAGTGCCTCTATGCACTGAGCAGTCTCACTGGCTTGAAGCAGGTAGTTTTATCACATGTGGTCAAAAGCAGAGAGAAACAACTGTGGTGTGGTCTGTCTGCTTCTTGTATGTGTCCATGTGCTCAATTACATCTAGCTACTCTTATACAGTTCAGGAATAAGTGTCTATGGAATGATGTCATCCACTGTGGGGCAGGATCCTCAACTCCCAAGACATGCCTACAGATCACTCACCCAATAATCCCTGCTGAGATTCTCCTCCAAGGAGCTTCTAGGTTGTGTCACGTTGACAAAGCTAAGCATGACACTATGCTTTGCTCAGTTTCCGTGTTGCGACAGTTCCACAGTGCAGCCCAGACTAACTTAGAACTCATTATGGAGCTCAGCCTGACCTTGAACTCATAGCAATCCTCTAGCCACAGTTCTCCCCTACCCAATTAGCATCAAGCGTTTCCTATAGACTGCAGTCTACAGTTCTCTGTCACAAGAGAAATAATGTAAATAGAAGACGCAGATGATAATGAAGAAATCCTCATTGATAAATACTTAAGATCCTGAGGATGCTTGCCAAGAGGCCTCCACAAGAGAAGGCACATTCATCAAGGCAGCCAGATGCTCCCTTTCTGGCATGCAATATGGAAATACTAGTTTGAAAAGATTTATAAGTCTCTCTCCTATTGTTACCGGATTTCCATGTCATTCTACAGTGGGTTAGCTCTGTGCCAGCCTGCAGTATTGACAGAGAGAATCTGTAATATATAGACACTATATGATCTACCAGTTGTCTGCACTAGAATCCCAGAACATCTTCAAGAAGAAAAATGCAAAACACTAGAGGGGAGCTGGTGCCGGGAGGTCCATGGAAGGACTTCTGGGGTGATGATATGAGCCTGGGAAATCTGGAGCCTGGCTAAACCAGAAAGAGCAGGACAGAGAGCATCTAAGGGATCACTGCAGACCCTTTGCATCTCATTGAAGGGGCACAGCAGAGCGGAGAGCTTCTCTAAGTCTAAATCAGCCTGTTTCCTCTGACTTCCCCTCATCCCTTCAGGCACCACTTTCTCCTCCCACACTGACTTCTCTTGCCCTGTGATTTCTTTCCTTATACCGTTCTATTAATCTATCCACTTCTTTTTTGTGCTTTTCTGTGTGAGAGAGAGAGAGAGAGAGAGAGAGAACTGTGAGGGAAAACTGCAGAGTGATTAGAGGGTACTGGGTACTAGGCTTCATTTCAAAGTGGGAAAGTACTGAGTACAGAGGCACTGAACACTTCACAGGATGAAGATAATGATGAATTATGTTCTCTGAATTTGACCTCCACAAAAAGTAAAAGGCATGGTGATTAACCCCTTTATTCATGAAAAAAACAAGTTTTGAAACCCTGTCTGAAATAGCTACAAACTCAAAAATTCTATTAATATACAGACAGACAGACAGACAGACAGACACACACACACACACACACACACACACACACACGTCTATAGTTTAAACCAAACCAAACAATCCAATGGAAAGAAGTAATTTTCAAACGTAGTTCTAAATAATTATCATTTCTGAAGAAGAAGAAGAAGAAGAAGAAGAAGAAGAAGAAGAAGAAGAAGAAGAAGAAGAAGAAGAAGAAGAAGAAGAAGAAGGTGATAATGATGATCAAGAGATCAAGGGGACAGGAAGGAGAAAAAGAAACCACCTTCAAAATGAAATTTTCACTTTTCTGTTCTGAAATTACTCCAGGACACACCCCTTCAATATTGCT
This sequence comes from Neodon shergylaensis, assembly GCA_025134845.1. Lineage (NCBI taxonomy): Eukaryota > Metazoa > Chordata > Mammalia > Rodentia > Cricetidae > Neodon > Neodon shergylaensis. The sequence goes on from JABTXL010008669.1 coordinate 5,493,850, forward strand.
GCCTGTAAGGGACGGGTCAGGATTGTAAAAGATAAACTTAGATAATGGCACTGGGTTTTGGTTCTACTGCATGGACTGGCTTTGTGGAAGCCTAGTCTGTTTGTTCCTAGACCTGGATGGAGCGGGGAGGACCTTGGACTTTCCACAGGGCAGGGAACCCTGATTGCTCTTAAGACAGGAGAGGGAGGGAAATGGGAGGAGGGGAGGAGGTGGAAATTTTTACTAAATAAATAAAACGAGAAACTTAGAACTATATCTGGCAGTGTTAGAGAGGTATCACCGGTTCAAAGTGCATTCTGATCCTATGGAGGACCTGTATCAATTCCCAGTACCATCAAACACATCACAGTCACATGTAACTCCAGCTCCAGGGATCTAACAACTTCTAGTGACCTCCCTGGAACTTGAATACATATGGTTATTGAAACCTCATGCATTGGCACACAAATAAGTATAAATAAAAATAAATAAACCCTACTAGACATGCCAAGCTGCAGTGCCAGGAACATGTTAGCCCTTTTGGGGTTGTTGGATAGTGAGACCTCTAGCTCCCCAAACATTACAAACTATTGACAATGCTATTAGTTACCCTCCAGAACTTAACTGCAAGACCCTAGTGCTAATGACCTCATACAACTGGGTCATATATCAAGCAGGAATGAGCCTAGAAATTTCATTCCCTGTTGGAGGAGGGCCCGCTTGTTTGTCCCGGCCACCCAGAACCAAAATAATCACACAGAAATTGTATTAATTAAAACACTGCTTGTTCTGCTTCTTATTGATGAACTCTTATATTAATTTAACCCATTTCTATTAATTTGTATATTGCCATGTAGCAGTGGCTTACTGGCAAAGATTCTAATGGTGTCTGTCTCAGGTGGAGTATCCATGGCTTATCTCTCAGTCTCTTCTTCCCAGCATTCCGTTTAGTTTTCCAAAAATCTTTATCTAGACACATCATAGGTCCTAGAGTGATAATCTAGTATTATTCTGCTAAATGGATATATAATTAAACTAACTCTTAATGACTTACTGTTTTATCCAAAGATTAGTGTGCTTCTCTCAACCTTCATCAGTGAAGCTTCTATTTAGAGTAGGTTGTGACTAACACAGAGACCCACAACTGGTCATGGTTGAAAGAATAAGAGATTTTGAAATGTCCAGCCTTAAATGGAGCATATATATCACATCCCTTCTGCCAAGGTTCAGGGATGATTGTAGAAAAGAGGAAGAAGGGAGTGTAGGCACTGGCAGGGGAAATGACTGCAAGGAAGAGTGTCTTCCAGACACACATGGGCAGACACACATAGGCACTCACAGCAGCTGTGACAACACGAATAAGTCATGTGCAAGCTCAGATCATACAAATACCTCAGGAGGAGAGAAGAGGAGGCAGGAAATCCCACCCCTAGCTGAGCAGCTATTGACAACTGAGAGAAAGGAAGACAACTGGGAGAAAGGAGGTCAGTTTTGGGAGTGCAGCCACTGGGAAGGTGACCACATTCTAGTAAAAGGCTACAAAGCAAGAATATATGGACAGAACAAATTGAGCTGAGGGAGAGAGAGAGAGAGAGAGAGAGAGAGAGAGAGAGAGAGAGAGAACAAAGTTTGATGGGTGGGGAAGTTGTGAACATGGCAGGTATTGGAAAGGGGTGAATATGATCAAGACACATTGCACAAAATTCGCACAGAAGCAGTAAAAAATTACAAATAACTGTAGCTATGATGGTCCATCAGGGGTGTTTAAGTGGGATCTCCTTGAGCCTCCTACTTCCTGACTGTATTTTCTCTCTTTGTTGGAAATGTATTCTTGTCTAACTTGCTCATGAAAAAAAAAAACCCTCCACAGAAAATCCCGGCTCAGCTAACTGCATTCCATCCTCACATTTTACCGAATAATGCATTAAAAATCATACAGATGATTGTCCTCATTATAGAAATCATAGTGTGCTTTGTGCAAACTTTAGGATATTATTAATAAGATGCAGGAGCAACACTTAGCTTGCCTGTGATTTTGGAGTTTCTTGGTAATAGCCGCATTATAGCATGATTTTTCCACATATTCTATTCTGTGTATGGCCTAAAATGCAGATAAACATGAATGGCTACAGTTAACTCTTTTTAAACAACTTTGGAGCATACTGAAGGTGGTTCCGTGTACCTTATTTGTTTCCATTTAACAGCATCTCAAAAATACTCTCCAATTTCACTAAATATGATCCTGTGCCATTGCTTAAGGTCTGTTTTGTTTCAGCTGAGGACTATGTAATTCCTTTCCCTACTCCCAAATAATTTTTCTTGAACATTTAGGATTTTAATTTCCTTACAGTTGTAAAATAATGCTATAGTGAACATCTTTGAGCAGAGAGAAACAAGTGTGCCCATACTACCTTTGCACTTCTTATGTTAATACCTTTCTTCAGTCTTATGCCACTCTGGGGACAGCCCACAAAACTGTCCACCCATTCCAGGTAGGTCTTTCTACCTCACTTCAATTAAGGTCATCAGGACAACCCCCACAGACAGGCTAACACCATTGAGAAAAGTCCTCAATTGAGAGTCTCTTTCCAGGTGATGCTACAATGTGGCAGGTTGACATTTAAAGCTACCCCTCCTTTGCCTCCCCACCATAATCCTTTTAAGATATATGTCACAGTTTCTCAGTGTCAGCACTGTTAACACCAAGGGTCAGTTCGTTCTTGTTTTCTATGGTTTAGTGTCCTGGATAGAGTATGAAGTTCAGTTATTACAGCCTCTGGGTGTACGGACAAAGAGAGAGAAAGAAGGAGGGAGGGAGGGAGGGAGGGAGGGAGGGAGGGAGGGAGGGAGGAAGGGAGGGAGGGAGGGAGGGAGACAGGTAGATAGACAGACATACAGATTCATAGATAGATACATTGATATATAGGTATGATTGATAGATGATAGATAGATAGATAGATAGATAGATAGATAGATAGATAGACAGATAGATGATACATAGATAGATACATAGATAGATACATAGATACATAGATAGATGATAGATAGATAGATAGATAGATAGATAGATGATAGAGAGAGAATAGATAATTTTTAGTTAGCAGTCAAAAGAACATACTTCATTATGACATTTTCAAATATACATATATATCAATCACTGTGTCTTGTTCATATTCACCCACTACCTCCCTCCAACTCTGCCTCAATATCCCCCTCCCTCCAGCCAAAGGTCACCCTCCTGTTTTCATATCATTTATACTTACGTATAGCTGTTTTATGTCTATTTGAGACAGGTATCAGGTTTGTGGCCTCAGACTTACTGTGTAGACGAAGCTCACCCAGAACACTTCACCCTCCTGCCTCTGCCACCTGAGATTTCTGGGGTTACTGGAGAATAATCACCTCTGAAGCCCTTAAGCACCGTTCTAATTTTGGCTGTTCACTTTCGCTCCTAGCTGATTCCCCACAGGCCCTGTGACCTTGCCCCCCTGGTGCTGTGTCTTGTTTGACCAGCCTCCCCCAGGCCACCTCCCTGCGCACTGCCATTCTGCCCCTTTGCCTTTTCCTGCCCCCTTCTCCTCCTACACTCAAGGCAAGAGAAAACAGTTGTTCTTACAAAAAAAGCAAGATTCATGATGAGACTTTCTGCAGCCATCAGCAGGAAATACTGAATGTTGGTTGGGTATCTACCATAAACAGGTGCGTGCATATCAGGGGAGGCTTTGCACTGCAGGGGGAGATGCAGAAGGAAGCAGTTGCATTATACAAGAGTCACATACAGGAAACATCTGACTTGCCTTAGACTACAAAATTCTGAGTTGGAGGCGCCACCTGGGATAGCTAGCTCAGTAGGTGAAGAGCTTGCCTACTCTAGATAATCCTAAATAGTGGGGAAGGCCTTTTGTGATGACTGATAGGTTAACACATTTGCCCCCAACCAACATTTTGTTATCAAAAGCACCCATGTTCACTTCTGTGCTAGTGGCTTTCATGGTGACTCTGGGTGACTTAGAATGAACACAAATGTGAATATTATTTCCACATTATGCGAAATATATTTGAGTCACCTCCATGCCTGTGGCTGTAATGAATGTGCCAACATTCGCTGAAAATCTTGTTAGAGAGTACATTTCGTTCCTTCTTAGAAGCATTCCCCTGACAACAAAACTCTGATTCAAAATTCATAAGCATCTTAAAAGTCCAGCTTCTCTGAGTGAGATCCTGTGGTCCTCGGATGCAAAACATTTGGGTATTAACGAACAACGCTGTTCACATTCGGCACCGTTTGTCAGATTTTTCCTTTTTGAAAAATCAAATCTACAGCCAACAAAGGCTCGAGACTTTTTCCCACCTACAGAGGCCAGCACCAGAGGGGGAAAGATCTGCAAGCTGCCTGCCCTAAGTCCCACAGTAGCAGATGCAGTCTAAACCATACCTCCACACCTGTGTGCCTGGGCCTCCCTCCCAGCACTGGGCAGCCATCCTCTGGCCCGCGTGTTTGCCCCAGGGCTTATTCATCGCCTCTCTATTGCAGGTATCTTGCTTTCCTTTGATTGACTTCCAAAGTGAAGTATAAATTGCGGTTTCTTATGCTCCGCAATTAGCCGTTAAGGAATCTCAAGCTCACAGTGAGAAGAGAGATCTTCTCATCAAGGCAAAACCCCCTGGACCATAGAATCCTGAAGCCCTCTGGCTTCCAGGCTTCAAGCCAGGGTCCTTGTGTGGAGGTCCAGCTTTTCTTTGCTAGTTCAGCTTCATTGTGGATGTGAAGCACTCACGGAGTAGTCTGCAGGGTTCCTTAGGCTTCAGCCCCCCCCCCACACACACCTCTGTTTCTTTGTCACTCTCAAGTGCACTTCCTTTCTTTCTGCTGCCTTTTCTCTTCCTTTCTTCCTCTATGTCTCTCCCCCCCACCTCACCCCCGTCTTCCCTCCACGCCTTTTTCTTTCTTCTGTCTCTAAGCCCTCCTTTTTTTCCCAACCTCCCCTCCTCCCCGCTCTCCCTTTCTGCCTCCCTCTCGATCTCTGGATCTCTGCCCCCCTCTCGATCTCTGGATCTCTGGATCATCTCTCCAGTGTGAGCCTTGCTATTGGCTCAAAGGCTGTCAGTTTTGCGAGTGAATACCCCTGGCTAATTAGCATCTCATGGCTGGAGCATTCCCTCCCTCAAGCCCCCAGAGTGAGCAAAGGGAGGAATGAGATGCCCAGAGCCTGTCAGGGGCATTGTGTGTAATAAGGGCCATCCTTCAAGTCACTAGCTCATTCCCACTCTCACTCTTTTATCCTGGTGTGCCTCCCCCACCCTTTCATGTTGAAAAATTTCCCAGCTTAACATCTCATCAAAAGCCTGTCTTCCCTCTGTTCATGCTTGATCTGGAGACACCGATTCTTGCACTTACGTGTTCTTGTAAAAAGAATACATGTTCATCACAGAAAATGTTGAAAGTATGAAGAGCATAAAGCAGGAGGGGGAACGCTCCCTATACCGTAACCCCCACCCCTGGAGGCTGTTGTTTTTGCTGTGTTTCCCACCCAGCCTGCCAGCATTGGGGATGGGGGCTGACTACCCGTGTAATTCGGCTGAGGGTCCATTTTCACCAGAGTGCTGAAGAGAGAGGTTTCTAACTTGCATCTACTGTAAAGCTGGAATGATGTTCCCCTTTGCCCCCTTCTCCTGCACAGTGTGGGACACAGGAAAGTAGAGCCCTTGCAAGAATGAGTTTCAAGAAGCCCCAGCCTTCCATCTTCTCCAGCTCCCCACAAGAAGGACACATCCAGGGGTCATTGCATTAGCTGTTGATTTGCTTGCTTGGTTGATTTTTTGTCTGTAGTGTATACATGAGTGTGTGTTCATATGCACATGTACCTGTTCGTGTGTGTGTGTAAATGTGGAGGCAAGAAGTCAAAACAGGGTCTCTCCCTATTGCTTCTCACCTTATTTTCTGAGATAGGGTCTCTCTTAGCCCAGAACCCCCTGATTGATTGGAATAGTGAGCCAGCATGCTACAGAGCTCCCCCTGTCTCTGCTCACTGGCTTTATTGTGGAAGCCAGTATGCCAGACTTTCTACCCATGCTGGAGCTCCAAATTCAGACCTTCCTACTTTCACAGCGAGTGCTCCACCCACTGATCCATCTTCCCAGCCCCAAATCCTAGCACAGTGAGTACTGGTCCTATTGAGAGGAGAGAAAAAGGGCATAGCAGCAGGGGGTGCTTAATCTGGAATGAAGATTAAGATCATTGCTAGCTGCAGAACAAGGAAATTAAGTGATTGTCACAAATAACCTAAAACAGCTCAGTGGGATCTGTGGAGATTTTTAACAGCTCTGTGAAACCTAACATCCATCTGAAAGTCAGAAAAGCAGGGGAGGGTCCTTGCATCTTTTCTGCATTAAACAAGCAAACTTTTAACTGATTGACATCCAGGGATGCTGACCAACCTCTGCCTTCAATGAACTCAGTTTGAGATCACGACTGTATGGGGCACAGCTTGGCTTTCATAATCTGAGAAAATAAGAGTTTTAAAGGTACAATGAGGCAAAAATATCTTTGTGTGCACAGTGTGCAGAAGAGAATAACGTGGCCTAGGAAGAGCCATGTCACCCATGAAGAACGAGAGTCTAAGTATGCCTGTAGCTATCCCAGATGTACAGGTGGGTAGGAAGCTATTAAACCATGAGGCAAAGCATCAACCTGCGTGTTTTCAGAAATGAACTTGGCATGGAGCCTGCCTGAGTTTTTCTCTTCTGCCTTTTGTTCTGAAATTTGCTCCTAAAAATTTAGGTAGAAATGTACTTAGATTTAACTTTGTCTTCTTCCTGCTCTTCAGTATCTCCCCTAGGACTTCCCTCTGCCTTTCCCACAATGCCAGAAGAAGCAAGCATGAACTTAAATGAGCCTCCAGCTGGCAGCATCTCCCAGGCCTCCATGGAGAGATGGACCTGTTCACAGGTCATTCAGCACATGAGGGGGAATCCTGACACAGAATTCTGATGTACCTGGGGAGTGTGAGGAGATGATGGACTGCTTCCAAAAGCAGAGCATTTTAATGAGGTCTGATGAAAGAAGTCAAAGATTGGGTCAAATTTCAGAAAATTGAGGACTAGGAAGCAAGTTTCTAAGTTAAAAGAAAAGTCACTTTGGCCTGAGAGAAAAGAGACAGGATCACTATAAAGTGGCAGTTAATAGGTGGAAAGCGGCCTGGAAGGTTCTAGACCACACTCTTTCCCCACCCAGATTACCTTTCTTCTTGTCCCAAATAATTCACTTATTTTAGGATCCTATAGGGAAATCTTATTTATTTTACTTTAGGGTTTGGGGGAAGGGCGCTACTGGGGATTGAGTTAGAACCTAGAACTTGCATGCACTCTGTCTCTGAGCCATGTCCCCAGCTTTCTCTTTTCTTCTTCTTCTTTTTTAAAATTATTTGTCCATGTTCAAAAATGTTATTTGAACTACAGTGAACATAAAACCATACCCCTGCTATTTACTGCTACCAAAGCTACTCTCCAGCCAAATTCGGGCAGTGAGCTACCCACCACCAAACTATAAGTTTAGAGGAAAAATTACTAACAGTGTGGTGGTTGGGAAAAAAAAAATGGGCCCCAAAGGTAGGTATGGCTTGGTTGGAGTAGGTGTGGCTTTGTTGGAGGAAGTGTGTCTCTGTGGGAATGGGATTTGAGGTCTCTTATGCTCAAGCTACTTCTAGTGAGACCGACCATTTCCTGTCACCTGCAAGATGTAGGACTCTCAGCTCCTTCTCCAGCACCATGTCTGCCTGCATGCCACCATGTCACACCATGATGATAATGAACTGAACCTCTGAAATTGTAAGCGAGCCATCTCAATTAAATATTTTCCTTTATAAGAGTTGCCTTGATCATGGTGTCTCTCCAAAACAATAAAAACCCTAACTAAGACAAACAGCCAAGCTTGCCTTGAAGAAACAGCAAGGCCATGTGGCTGATAAGCTTCAAAATAAACGAGATGTAAAATGTGGAGATGAATCCACATGTAGTCTTTTTTAAGAAATAGATAATTGTAAATAGCAGAGGAAAAGATAAAACCCAGATGGCATGTAAGATTGAACCCTTCTGATTACTCAGCCAATGAGGGGATCTGAGTTCAAGGTTATGAAAATTGTGCTCTGTGCTCAATCAGCATTCTCACCATTCTGGGCTGAGAACCAGATTTTTGCAAAGTCCTCAAATAAACTGCCTTGCTTTTGCTGCCCCGAGTTTCCAGTGATCACTCTGTGTGTGTGGGGGGGGGTGTTACTCAAAACACTCAAATAAGCTTATATTTGGCAACTGAAATTAATATCTGATTAAGTCTAGAGATAAAACCAGTAGAGGCCAGATGCATACAGGAAAATTCAACCTTGACTTTGGAGTGAGAAAGAAAATGATTCACAGAAACACACACAAAGAAGTATTGGTGTAAGTAGGCAACATAGCATGAGTACAGGTCAATGCTGTTAGTGACGGTTGCCAGGACCAGTGCCAGCCACACTTCCTGAGAATCTATCATGGCATCCTTGAGCATGGCAATACTTAAAAATAGGAGAATTAAACTTGGTTCCCAAATCGCTTATTATTATCTTTATTGTTAGTTAATTGTACATATATGTTATATGACATATATACATATACATATTTATGATATATATTATCATAACAAGCATGTCTTTAGGTGTGAGATGCTATAAAATTGACAAGTCACACTGATGAGGAATTCTTACACAACAGTAATAAAGGCCAATGAAGGGTTCATCATCATATATCTAATTTATGTTACCTACCTATCATATATTTGTATTCACACATACAAATATATGAAGTATGTGTGTGGAGAGAGAGAGAGAGAAGAGAGATCTTTCAGAGCACACAGTCACAACACATGGTGGCATACACCTACCACCCTAGCACTCAGGAGGCTAAAGCAGGAAGACTGAATGTTCAAGGCCAGTTTGGACTAGAGAATAAAGTCAAAACAAGCCCGCTGCATAGAGAAACTGTCTCAAAAAAATAAAACCTTGGGATAGGTGTGTGGCTCAGTAGCAGAGAACTTGCTCAGTGTGTGCAATGCTCTGGATTCCCTCTCCAGCATCACAAAGAAAGGGAATAAAAGCCAAGTACACACTCTTTGGAACTCACAACTAGTCCACAGCATTTACAGTCACTAAAAGAAGCCAGTGAACAATTTCATCATGTCTAGCTCTGTGCTTTCTCCTTAGCTTATTTTCCTTTTTTTTTTTTAGTTCAAAGTTTCTTTTTTTCTGAACAAAGGATTGAAGAAGGAGATAAATGAAACAGAATAATGAGAAAAGGACAAAGGAAATGAAGACTACACAGTCAAAACAACATCCTGTTCATCTCCATGGGGTTTCATTGCAGAGAGGAGATCGCTTTCATGGACAGTATGAGGATGGGTATTTGCATAACCAGTACACTCAACTATGTATACTGTGGGGAGACCTTACTGGTTTAATAAAATCAAGAGTTTCTCAGGCTTGTGTTATGATGAGGAGGCAGCTGAGAAAATAAATTGACTTAATAGGAAGTTATAGAGAAGCTATTCTTCCCTCGCCCAAATGAGAGACTCAAACAGTTTGGGTTGGAGGGCGATGCTGCACAATGTTTTCAATGGCAGACACCCGGCTTTTGTTGCCTCTTTACAAGATGATAAATATTCATGCCTGTGAATTACCACTCACTAATGGCCCTATATTTGGCACACCTGTTGTGGCTCATCTCAGAAACAGCAGTGACAGCTTAGGATGACAATGCTGGCAGGTGTTAACAATGGGATATTGTGCCAAAACCAAGGAAACAACAAATTTCAGGATTCTCCACGCAATAGAGGTTTTTCACAGTGTCCATCCCTACATGACATCCATCATCAATATGGCTTTAGTTTGTTCGAAAGTGTAGAGGATCCAGAATCTTTTAAGACAGGTCTCAAAATAGACGTTACACATTTTTCATTCTGTTTTTGTTCTGTGTTGGTTGGAATTATAGGCTTGACCTCTGTGGTCAGCCTTTCAAATTTCACACTGCTGTTTTCTCTCATCCATGATGGACAAGTTGACCATGTGCTAAAAGCTACCTGACTCTTCTGTTGTGTGTTTATAGAGTAGCAAGAGCAATAGTGTTCTCATTGTAGTGAAGCTTCTTCACACAGCCGTGCTGACACCTGGGCATGTTTGAGGGAAACACCCTATGCACTGTGGCTGCCCTGAATATTGGAGGGTATGTATCTGATGCTATCCCTATAGCAACCTTAGCCCCTTTCTGTTAAGACAACTAAAATGACTCAATTTTGCTTTTGCTTAATGCCAGCCAAAAGCAAACTGTAGTGGCATTTCATTTGTATTTTAATAAATAAAGCTTGCCTGAAGATCAAAGAGTAAAACAACCCCACTGGTCAGTCTTACAGATCAGGCAGTGGTCACACACACCTTTAATCCCAGTAGCCACACTACTTGCCATAGAAACTGGGTGGTGCATGCCTTTAATCCCAGCCCTAGAGAGGAATATAAAACAGGTTCGGTGTCATTCTGAGATTCCTAGAGGCAGTTCTTCAGAGTGAGTTATAGAACAGTCAAAGATACCCAGAGAAACTCTGTCTCAAAAAAAAAACGAAAATTAAAAATAAAAATAAAAGAAATAGAGTAAAAAAATTAAAGTCACATTAAGATGGAAAGTTTACAGAGAATCTGGATAATGTATGTTATATTTTCTTTGAGTTGTTTGAATGCCAAGGAAGGAGCAACAGCTGCTAAAAGACATTTGATTATAATTGCTTCTGGATTAATTCAACATATATATTTTGAAAATGTCTTGACTTCAAAATTTAAGTCAAAAGTTGTGTTACTCTGGAGAAGAGGTTTTGTTTTTGTTCCCATAGGATTCATTCTGGGTTGAGCTGTGGATTCATTCTGGGCTAAGAAAAATAAGGATTGATCAAGGAAGACCCCCTGAAAAATCTCCAATGGAAATAGAAGCCCAGATGATTCAATGCTTCAGAACACCTCTGTTACAGTTTCCTCTGAGTTCTCCATCCAGAACAGCCTCAAGAATGTCAGCTGAGATGATCCAGGCTCACAGAAAACTCCAGTCAGGACTTGGCCATAATCCTTAAATTTCTTTAGGTCCCCATAAGATTATCAGTGCCCCCCCAATCAGCACGTAGTAGCCGAGAAAACTATTACCATATTCTCCCAAAAAATGGATTATGAATGTTTGGCTTTATTTAGAATGTTGGTTATAAGTTGTTATTAATAATGATTAGGGAAAAAAGGATAAACAAAGAAGATCAAATTCAGAGTTCTTATTTTGAAAAGAAAAAAGGAGAAGTGCTGTGGGATAATATTCTTGTACCCTGTAAATATTTGTCACTTGTATGGTTTAATAAAATGCTATTTGGCCAGTAGAAAAAAAAGTACCAATCCACATCATAAACATAGATAAGAATTATTATTATAAGGGTTTATTTAACCTGTAAGCACTAGTTAATAATAAGCCTGAGCTAATAGGCCAAACAGTTTATAATTAATATAAGCCTCTGTGTTTCTTTGGGACTGAATGTCTGTGGGAATGGGCAGGATAGAAATTTCTGTCTACAGCAAACTTTAAACATGTTGAGAATACCTGTTTTGAGTGGTTGAAGAGAGGGAATGTGCTATATTCATAGTCTAAGTACAATGTTGAACACCAGGTCTACATCCATTAACTTTACTGTCAGGACAATGGATTAGGCATCTAAGTGGAGTGGAATAGACCAAATGAAACCCCTGTCATCTGGGAAACTTTCAGCTTACCTGAATTTTCTCAATGTACTCATTACTTCTTGAGGTCATCTTGCTTACTTAGGTAGATGCTTGTTACTATCCAGCTCTCAACTAACAGAACTTCTCTTTGTTAGCTTTGACTATCAGCTTGGCACAGCATAGACTCCAAGGAGAAGGGAGCCTCAACTGTGGAACTGCCCAGAGTAGATTGGCCTGTGGACATGTCTATGGAAGATGTCTTGATCATTAATGGTTGTAGGAGGGCCCAACTCTCCTCTTTGGGCAGTACCATTCTCTAGGCAGGTGGGCCTGAGATGGATGAGAAAGCTAGCTAAGGATAAATCAGATGGAAGTTAGCTAGCAAGCATTACCCTCTATACCTACTGTCTAGGTGGAGGTTGCTCATTTGTTTCCCAGCTGCCCAGACCCAAAAACTCACATAGAAACAATACTAATTACAACACTTTTTGGGCAATAGCATAGGTGTATTTCTAGCTAGCTCTTACATCTTAAATTAACACCTTTCTATTAATCTGTGTACTCTCATGAGGCTGTGGCTTACCAGGCAAGGTGCTGGGATCTGTCTCCTTCGTCAGTTACATGGCATCTCTTTGACTCTACCTACCTTCTCTATATATCTCTATTTAGATTTCCCACCTAGCTTTACACTGCTAAGCTATTGACTGAAACAGGTTTGTTTATCAACCAAAAAAAGCAACACATATACAGAGGGACATCTCACATCACTATTGTACTTGTTTGACTGTGAGTACCTTCACATGGGATAGCAAGGAGGTTCGATTTCAAGTTTCTGCCCTGATGTCCCTTACTAAAAAGCTGAAAATAACTCCTTTAGTTATTTTTGGTCATGGTGTTTGTCACAGCCACAGGATGAAACTGAAACATAACTAAGACTGATGACTGGAAGTTATTGGCCATGTTCATGATCATAGTTCTTACACATGTGACAGAACGGAAAAACAGATGTCCACACATTTGTGAGAGCATATGTCATGTGTTCCTTGTGCACAATCCCAGATAGAAGAACCAAGACACAGAGAATGGATACACAGGATATGCCCATACTCATATAATCATCTCAGCTGACCCCTGATTCAGATACATGTGATACATGTTTAAAATATTACTTGTTTTAGTTTAGATCATGAATGTTCCCCCCAAAGACCCAAAGGTTAAAATCTGTGGTTGCCAAATTTGGTCCTGTAGGTAGAGTATGATGGGGAATCTATCTCACTGAGTGGGAGGAGGCATGTTCTTGAAGGAGACTGTGAAAGCCTGATTTGCCTCTTTTGCTTCCTTGTCATGAGTTGAGTCACATGCCACTGGCTATCATGTGTCACCTGGCATTGACCCAACACAACAGACCAAATAGTCATGAATTGTAACTATCAAAACCACACACATTTAACTCTTTTATTCATAGAGTTTATATCAAGCACTTCTTGCAGTAATGGAAAGCTGGTCATTATGGCTGTTAGTATCTCCATGAGATTTTGTCAGCAGCAGGGTTGCACAATGGAAATTGAATCCCTTTTCCCTGTTTCAAAACGCTTTACTTTCTTACTGCCAAAGCCTTGGGTGAGTGGCTCTCAGCAGGATCCTATAGCAGTCTGGACATGCACATGCTCCCACCAGCATCCATAGTGTTTCCTTAACTCGGAGTTCCCTCCTCCTCTCTAGTCCCTTGTTAGGAATAGATACCCAATTAGGAAAGGGCTCCCCACTTCTGACCCCAAGGAGTGACTGGTTCCCTCTTTTTATGTCCAATGGGTTTGTGTGGCTGTTAGTTTTGACTCTAAAAAGATATTCCACAGTGGCCCCCATGCATGTATAGGGCAGACTTGAAGATGAAAATGAGAATTATTTGACTTGTAATGAATTTCTGGCCCAAAGATGATCATCCTGTGGATTCTGGGCAGGAATTAGTGACATCAAGAGATCCTGGTCTTTGTCCCACGGAAGCTCCTCACACTCAACATTTGTTAGCAGCTTTTCACGATCAGCTCTATCTTTCCTTCCTTCTGTCATTCCTTTCTCCCTCCCTCCTTTCTTCCTTCTTTCTCCCCTTCTTCCCTCCCTCTCTTTTTACTTTCTTTCTTCCTTTCTTCTTCCTTTTCTTTTCTCTCTCTTCCCCTTCATCTTCCTTTCTTCCTCCCATCATTCACTCTCTTTCCTTCTTTCTTCCCTGACTTTCCTCCAATTTTGCTTTAGTTGTCAATTGTTCTGATGATCTTAGAACAAAAGCCCTGATCATAAAACCACAGGCTTTACTCCACTTGCAATGAGACCCAGCTGGGAATTTTGTCTTATGTGATTCATTATTAAAAGTCAATCATTGACAATATATAGATGGTTCTTTGGGAAGTAGATGTTCCTATCTCAGCTAATAACAATTTGACCAAGGATGCTCCTACTCTTTGTACCCATTGTTTACATAATCAAAATATTTTTCTTCCAGGTAATAAAGAATTAATTTCTAAGTGAAAATAAATTATTATGGCATGGCTTGTTGTGTATTTCCAGTGATTTTTAAACTGAAGTATCTGAGGTTAGGGTATTCACCCAGTATCCATTTGTGTTGGAAGTAAGTAACTCAGTCAGACAGAAATGAAACAAAGCTGGTCTCCCACCTGCAATTTCAGAGCTACAGAGAGCATCAGTCCTTTTGTGCTGGGATCACATTGTAGGCCCTTGCTCAGTGGACCCTATCACTGAATGCTTAAGTGGACCATGCATCAGCACACTGCATGCTCATCAGCAGTCATGGAATCTACATTGTTGCCTGAAAACTAGCTATCCTCCTTGAGAGGAGATTTGACCGGACACATCAAATTGCATGTGTAACATCTGTTTCATTGCAGTGGGGGAGAGCTGGATACCAATGGAAAACCTGTTTCCCTTGATAGGATATCAGCAAACCAATGGGTCTCAGAGGCAAGAGTGAGTACTTCTACCTGTGATAAAATCTGGGGACACAGGACAAAGAGTAATCTTGTAGTATGATGATTTAACAGCATGGAAGGAGGTAAAGTGGCTCAGTGGATAAAGAAATCTGCCATGTCCTCAGAGGCACATGTTGAAAGGTGAGGTTTGACTTCTACAAATCATTCTCCGACCTCCACACGTATGCCTTGTCTTGTGTGACATCCCCACAAGCAAGCAAATAAATGTCAAATTTTAAAACAAAGGTATATGGGGGTCTACAAGTCCTATAAACTGAGCAAACATGAATCACATCAATGCATGTAGCCCTCAACAGGATGTTTGCTTGTATTCTTTATAATACAATAGTAACCCAAAAGATCTTTTCATATTCCGCTGCTTTTTATTAGCTCTGTGCTTTGACAATTGTGTACATGTGTACAGTTCATTCTGATTACTGACCTTTCTACCCTTCTTTGCTTCCTTCCACTCTGTCGTCCCCACCTCCCTAAAAGTCCCTTCTGCACATTCATGTCTGTTTTGTTCAGTGATCTTATGAGTTTGACCTGGGCTGCATGATCGACTGTTTAGAACTGTCCACTGGAGATTTGTGGAATTCACCAGTGTGTATGAAACTGAACAAAATGGCTCTTCCTTTCCTGGAATCCATTAAGAGTCAATAGTTTAGCAGGGACGACCGCAGCAGCCTTTCCCTCACCCATGGCTGACTGCTAGTAGGATAAACCTGGTGCAGACCTGGCGCAAGGTCGCCCAGGCTCAGTGAGTTTGAGATTTTAATGGCTGCCATCCCAGAAGACAGCATTTCACACCACTTCTCTATTTTCTGTCTCTTGCTTTTTTGTCCGTTCTTCAGAGATGTTCCCTGAGCCTCAAAGTCATGCTTAAAATATCTTATTTGGGGCTGAGCATGCAACTTCCACTCCTTCTCAGGACCTAGAGCATCCCTACATCTCTGCATTCACCACTCCTCACTACAGAGAAAGGTTTTTCTGATTAAGGCTGGAAATAGCATTAGCCTCTGGGTATAAACATAGATATTTAGAAGGCAGTGTGATGGTGTGTCTATTTAGTTAACAACGGCCTAAGTTCCCCCGTAAGGCCATGTTAGCAGTGTCAGGAAAGAGTGTTTTCCTTTTATTCTGCTTTCGGAGTAGGACGGGATGTTTGTGTATAAGCTGTGTTGGGGCCCAAACTTGTGCACATGCTAGGGAATCACTCCACCACTGAGCTACAATTATACACCAAAAAGCATCCTTCAAAATGACAGACAAAAAACAAAAATTTTTATAATGGCCAGAGGACATACACCAGGGCATCTTATTACTGTAAAGAAAATAAACATTAGTGATACACACATATATTACTTTCTCCAGGATTCATTCATTCATTCTCTCTCTCTTCCTCCTCTAACCATCTTCCCTCTCCCTTTCTCCCTCTTGACTCATGTTTTAAGCTTAGTTTTCTGAAATTAAACATGGAAATTGACCTCGTGTCTTCCCATTTTGATGGAGTTATTTTATGAAGAATTTTTAATCAGACCACCTGAAACCAGGTCACTGTTCAAAGTTCACTTCCTAAAATCTGGTTGTTTATTTTTTGCAAAGTAACAAGAACCTTTAAATAATAATAACATTTAAATAATAATTGTTGTATACAGAAGATCAGTTAGGCTCTTCAGAGGCAACAGAAGGGGAAATTATTTTCATTTTTTTGTTTTAAACCCACCAAGAGCAGCTTTATGCATTATTTATCTATTTTCAAATTTAATTAATAGTTTTAGAAATAATTGCATAATTTCTATGGCTATAGAGCTGTCTGCATATGGATAATAAGGCATAGTAGTATTTATAAAATTTAAAGTTTTCAATAAATAATGACATTCAGAAAGTCCCAAAGCACTTAGAATTATATTGGAAATTAGAGGAACAACTGATCACAAAGCCATGTATGTGTTCACAGGGAAGCTAGAACAGAAGTCATGAATAGTCAGCCCAGGCATGGAAACTTGCTTCTCTTAGGGTGGCTCTGTAGGTACAGGATCCTAAAATGACCACTTTTCCAGGATGCCAGAGTCTTTCCTTGTTGACTGTAAAACCTTTTAGGGATAACAGAGGGAAGTTTGCACTTGGGATGGGGACCAGCGTCACCCACTGCTCCCTTTCATCCTTTGGACATGTCTGATGTTTTGTTGGAACATTTGTGATTATTCTGAGGCATCAGTCCTAGATTCTGATTATCTCGGTTCAAACCCTCATGCCCCATTCATTCCCTGCATGAACTCTGTGCAAATCACTTTCCTTTTGTGTTGTGAGTTTAGGTGTCTCCAGGGGACATCAATCCTCTTACTGCCACATGCTGTGTGAAGAGCAAAACACCTCTAGACAGAAAACTTCAGGCCCTACTGTGGGGTGGCAGGATTTGCTGCAGGGGAGGCTGGGGAGGACTGGGTAGATAGGAAGGCTTCAGGATCAGTAAATGCCCTCATGTGGGCCAATGGTTGGACGTTCAAGAGAGCTCAACATCTGAGAAGGGAGGAGAGGTGGAGAGTGAGCTCTCTTTCGTAGACAAGTATTTGAGTCTTGTCCACAGAATGAAAATCTCTCCAAAGTTCTGGTCCCTAGGGCTGGTAGGGTGGCCTTGTCATAAAGGAAGACTCCATCACGGTGCCATGGGGACAAGTATCCTGACTCTGGAGAGCATCAGGACCTCACAAACTGCCCTGTGCACAATTCACCTGGCTGCTTACTGGCATTATTTATTATTTTTCTAAGTTTTCTTTGACACTTTAGTGCATATGTATGTGTGCATACAGAAATCGGAGGGCTGCCTCTGCTGGTGTTCCTTAGGGGACATCTATGACTTTCTCTTTTTAGAGGGGATGAGGGCCTTTTGCTGGCCAGAGGTCCTCCTTCCCCTACCTCTTTTCACTAGGGTTGCAAATACCAGGCATACACATGCTCAGTTTTTTAGGTGGATTCTGGGATCAAACTCAGATCCTTGTGCCTGCGTGACAATATATTACTGGCCTAGCTATCTCTCAACCTTGCTGATTTCCTTTATAATGTAATACTGATTACAAGCAAGACACTTTCCTTAGTTCTTTTAATCAGAGGAAAATCCAGTGAGGTCATGGAGAATCCCATGCTTGTGACAGTCAAGGCAGATGTGTGATGGCTTGGGCTTACTAGATACCCGTGGCTGGCTTCAGAAGTGGGTCAGTGTTGTGAAAGGCTTTTAACTTACAGGCTCTATGAGAGCAGAATGGAATGACAGACCACCTGGTTGGTGTCACAACTCAGTTTCAGGGCTGAGGAACACATGGTATTCCAGGACCAGTGTAAGCAATGATTTCCTCCTATGTCAAATTGAGGGTGCTAATGGCAGCCATAACCACACCCTGGGATTACCTTGGGAATAGTTCCTCTAACTCAGGTTGGTCCTCAGCTAAATCAGGCAATATGTGAATACATTCTTGTATGTACAGCTTGTCATTCCTAGCTGTGATATCAAAAATTCGGCTGGAGACAGGGTCACAAGGAACAGCGGCAGCATGTTCATGGTCAGTTTCTCCCTAAAATTTCTCTTCTGTCGTTCCTCCGGTCTTCCCAATGCCCTCTAAGAAAACACACTGGAAGTGAATACAGATTCTTGGTGAATGGACAGCCTTAATCCAGCCCAAATCCTCCGGGATGGTAGGCTGTGTGAACACCCACTTGATACGGTCTTAATGTTTGTCCTTCCACAAGGACCTCACATAGATAAAACCTTAGGTTGGAGTTTTACCAGGCTGCCCCAGGGGACAAGCACACCGTGGGTTATTTGTGTTTTCAGCCCTTGGAAAGCACATTCGTATGCACCAGCACACACGGCTTCAGGACGCTTAAAACTTGAAGTTGCACTCAAGGAAAGTGAGAGTTGCCAATTCCATGATTCCAAAAACAAACCGGAGGAATGTGGAGTGGTTTCATAACAGCAAGCTTGTATTCTCCTCCTCACCTTGCAGAGGACGAATCCGGATGGAAAGACAGGTGAGGCTGCTGCCTCTGGCAGGGTCTCATTTGAGATGCTCAGCAGGTAAGCAGGATTTTTTTTTTTTGAGCAGGATCAAATCCTAAGATTTTAAACTCAAACCCTCCAAGAGCACAACCAACAGACTCTCAAGGACAAAATGATTATCTCAGATCTCCAGAAATGGAGTGGTACACAGAACGGCTCAGGGAAGGGAAAAACCACTTGTGGATTTAGGCTGCCCCAGTTTCTCCCCCACCCCACACCCAAAATAATATCCGTCCTTTGCTTGCTGGAGACACTGTTTCATGGCCACACACGTTTTAGCTGAAAAATTTCCCCTCATTTATGACAAACATTTTGGGGACCATAATGTTTTTGTTTCAATTCTTTCCTTTAAAAAAAAAGATTCACAGGTTATTTTAAGTTATGCACTTTAGTTTAAAAAAAATCACAGCTCTTTATCGAGGTATGTCATGAAAAAGTAGAGAATGGGTTTGAATGAGTCCTCCAACATATCTTTGAGGTTTCAACAAGAAACCTGCTTCATGTTCTACTGCGTCAAAATGATTGCCAAGGTTGTATTTATTAGAAGACACTAATGTTTGAAGCACTGAAGAGGGCCATAGCTGTGAACTTCTTTATTTATTCAAACCACCAGTACTAATGGAGTGTGGGGCACGTGCTAGCCTTCAAGTGTGTAAGGTGAATTGAATAAAAGGTTTCCCCCTCTTCAGGGAGCTTTCCAGACTGGGGATGAGTGGTACCCAAGGGAAGCAGCCATGCAGGGATGCAGGGATCTTTGATAGGAGCAGCTAAGAAAACGTGCAGAAAGGTTGTAGCAGTGTGGCAGCAGACGGTTGTGTTTAGGTGTGGATCAAATTAAAATGCAAAATCACAGCCCTGTCAGGTTTAATTTCACCTGTGAATCCATTCTCTCCAGCACCATGTCCTTTGCCACAAAAACTCTGAAACCCTTACTGCAGGTGTTGGGCTTATCTCCTAAGACAAGGTTTCAGAAGGAGGGAGGACCAGTAGCAGAGACCCCACTGAGATGACTTAAGCTGCACTAATCCCATCAACTGAATCTCAAAAGAGTCCAGGTGTTGGTCTCCCACCCTGGTATAGGAGAGGAATGGGCTTAATCAGGTACCATTGAGTCCAGCTGCCTGTTGAATAAAGGGCCAGAACATACCTTGATGAAAATTTCACCACATTAAATCATACGGTGAGAGGAAAGGGGAAGTTGTTTTACTTCATAAAGTGTTTTCTTTGAAAATGCAAGGTCCCAAGTTCAATCTCCAGAACTAATTGTGTGCGTGTGTGCATGTGTGTGCGTGTGTGTGTGTGTGTGTGTGTGTGTGTGTGTGTGTGTGTGTGTATTCACAGAATTAGAGAACTGGAGACAGAGAATCCCTAGAGTCCTAACTAGCCTAGATTTCTTTGCAAGTCACAAACCAATGGGAGAGAGACTTCTCCAATACCAAGTTGGGTGGCACCTGAGAAATGACAGTCAAGGTTGACCTCTGGCCTCCACATGTACAATGTACACACATATACACCTTTATACACACATAAACATGCACACACACACACATATGTCTACTAGCAAGTGTGTAGACAGAGGCTGCTTGTTCATTCCCGGTCACCCAGACCTCAAATAATCACACAAAAGCTATATTAATTGAAATACTGCTTGGTCTATTAGTTCAGGATTCTTATTAATTAACTCTTACATCTTACATTAACTCATAATTCTTGTCTGTGTTAGCCATGTGGCTTGATACCTTTTATCAGTGAGGCATTCTCATCTTGCTTCCTCTGTGTCTGGGTAATGACTGCAGACTGAGCCCCTTTCCTCTTCCCAGAATTCTCCTGTTCTAGTTGCCCTGCCTATATTTTCTGCCTGGCTACTGGACAATTGATATTTTATTAAACCAATACAACTGACAAATCTTTACAGGGTACAAAACCATTGTTCCCTAGTACAAGTGGGCACAAGGAACTAGGTGAAATGGTATATTAGACTCAGCTCATCATATGCCTAATGTTCTTCTTTATTTACAAAAGCAAACATCTATGAAAGGCCTCACTTATTTTTTCTTTAAACTCAGGAATGAATTGCTATTCTCTTGGAGATTGTTCCTGATACCACAACACAATAACATGTGCCTTGTAGCCCCCAAAAATGGAAATCATTGCTCACCATTCTGGAGGCTTAAAGTTCACAGTCAAGACACTGGCAGATTCAGTGTTGGTGAGGATGCGGTCCCTGCAGATGAGGTCTTCAGATGTCCTCACAGAGAGGAGGGATCATAACCAAGTTCCCTATGGTCTTGTTAATAAGACCATTAATGCCTTTACCAGGAGCCCCACTCTACAATCTACCATCCTTGGAAAGGCTCCATCAAGTCATACTATTGCATCGCTTGGTTTTCAACGTAATAATTCTGAGATCATAACCATTCAAAACAGAGATGACATTTACTTGTAGCACTGCTGTCTTTCTGTTATGTCCCAATGACCCTACCTGGAATAGGAGAGTCCTATTTTGGTGTGATAGTTCCCCATCACAGAACCTACCTTGATGGCAATTTGTTGGGTATATTCTTATTGAACTATAAGCTTTTCTTCTCCTTCCCCAGCCAGGAAATGGAACTGTACATCAAGGCCCTGATACACCAAGGGCAGCTCTCTGCCCATTCACTACGGTGGGAGTAGGATCTCATTATCTCTGAGTTTTTGTCCTTCTATGTGTATGTGTCCATACACAGATATAAAAAAAACAGATAAAGACATAGACACAGTTAAAAACAGGGGTTTAGATATGATATAGAGAGATACAGACTAGGTACAAACATTACAGATAAAAGTATGTTTATGCAATACTATAGATATGAACTTAGAAAAGATATGGTTACAAACATAAAGCAATACAAATTAGGATTTATATATAGACAAAGAAAAGGTATAAATAGGAAGATATATAACCAGAGAAATATATAGACACATGATAGGTGGAAGATAGATAATAGAGATTGACAATCGACAGAATGGTGGGGCAATAAACAGATAATAAAATATACAGAAATAGACAACAGATAGATGATAGGTCAGTAGATAATAAAAAGATAAGTAAGAGACAATAGATGACAGATGATAAAGAGATGACAGCTGTATGACAAATTGATGATTAGTAGATAGATGATAGATATATGGAGGATGATAGACAGATAACCACTGATGTTGCTGAACAAATGAGTAGTAGTGCTCACAGATTATCTTAGTCCTTCTCTGTCACTGATGTCTGATTACAACACCAAGCTTTTTTGGCACACTCCTCATGTTCCAAAGATCTATAAAGATGGCTTCTTTTGTTTGAGCTTCAGAAAACCCATTAATTAAGCAAGCCAGGCAGGTATTACTATGCCCATTCTTAAGGCCCAAAGGATACACAGTCAGTGGATGGGTCAGCCATTATCCGGACACACAGCTTTTCCCTCCCAGCTGTGGTTCTGTAGCCAGTGCATCTAGTCTGTTGAAGTTTCACAGCTGTGACACATGACCTTACAAGACCCCACAGCATCTTCTAACTCCATTCCCCATACTACACTCAGGGAGTGTTGGGTGTCCTGCGTCCATCAGTCCTCAATAGAGCTCTAGACTTATGCCCAACTTGGCTCAGAACAGGAGCAGGATGAGCTCTTCAAAATTCTGTCACCACAGAGGGGTTGAGTTTCAATAATGAACTGTAATAAACAGAAAGGGAAACCCAATGTCCCAAAATAGCTCCACAAATGGACAAAAAGAGAAAGAAGTCACCTAATGATGGCCAAAGAACCCTAAATGAATTGTGTAACTTTTCCTTACTGCACGACAGTATTGATTTTTCTGTTTCACTAGGGTACACCTCACAGTTAATGGCCTTCAGGTTTGATTACACATTATGCTATACTGGACTCAGATTGCTAAACATGGTTAGTCTTCTGTGGAGATGCTAGAGTTTCACTTTAGGAAGGAGAAACTGCAGCAAGGACCACAGATTTTTTTTTAATTGAAAAAAAAATTCCTGCCTCCTCCAAGCCTCCCATTACCCTCCCCCTTCTCCCGCCCCTCTCCCCCTCCTTCCCCTCCTCTCCCCCTCCCTCTCCAGTCTGAAGAGCAGTCAGGGTTCCCTGCCCTGTGGAATGTCCAGGGTCCTCTCCCCTCCATCCAGGTCTAGAAAGGTGAACATCCAAACTGGCTAGGCTCCCACAAAGCCAGAACATGAAGTAGGAACAAAACCCCATGCCATTGTCCTTGGCTTCTCATCAACCCTCATTGTCCGCCATGTTCAGAGAGTCTGGTTTCATCCCATGCTTTTTCAGTCCGTCCAGCTGGCCTTGGTTAGCTCCCAATAGATCATCCCCACTGTCTCAGTGGATGGGTGCACCTCTAGTGGTCCTGACTTCCATGCTCATGTTCTCCCTCCTTCTGCTCCTCATTGGGACTTTGGGAGCTTAGTCCAATGCTCCAGTGTGGGTCTCTGTCTCTATCTCCATCCATTGCTAGATGAAGGTTCTATGGTGATATGCAAGATATTCATCAGTATGGCTATAGGATAGGGTCATTTCAGGTTCCCTATCCTCAACTGCCCAAGGAACTAACTGGGGACATTGCCCGGGGCACCTGGGAGCCACTCTAGGTTCATGTCTCTTACCAACCCTAAGGTGGTTCCCTTAATTAAGTTATGTGATTCCCTGCTCCTCTATCCAACCTTGTTTTATCCCCAATCATCCTGTTTCCCCAAGTTTCCCCCATCCTCCCCTTCTCACTTTTCTCTCCCCATCTCCCCTTACCCCCATCCCACCCCACCACCAAGATCCCAATTTTTTTGCCCAGCAATCTTGTCTATTTCCCACAGCAGGGATAATAACTATATGTTTTTCTTTGGGTTCACCTTCTTATTTAGCTTCTTTAGGATCACAAATTACAGACTCAGTGACCTTTATTTATGGTTAGAAACCAATTATGAGTGAGTACATCCCATGATCCTCTTTTTGGGTCTGGGTTACCTCACTCAGGATAGTGTTTTCTATTTCCATCCATTTGCATGCAAAATTCGAGAAGTCATTGTTTTTTATGGCAGAGTAGTACTCTAATGTGTATATATTCCACACTTTCTTCATCCATTCTTCTATTGAAGGACATCTAGGTTGTTTCCAGGTTCTGGCTATTACAAATATTGCTGCTATGAACATAGTTGAACAAATGCTTTTATCATATGATAGGGCATCTCTTGGGTATATTCCCAAGAGTGGTATTGGTGGGTCCAGGGGTAGGTTGATCCCGAATTTCCTGAGAAACCGCCACACTGATTTCCAAAGTGGTTGCACAAATTTGCATTCCCACCAGCAATGGATGAGGGTACCCCTTCCTCCACAACCTCTCCAGCAAAGGCTATCATTGGTGTTTTTGATTTTAGCCATTCTGACAGGTGTAAGATGATATCTCAAAGTTGTTTTGATTTGCATTTCCCTGATCACTAAGGAGGTTGAGCATGACCTTAAGTATCTTTTGGCCATTTGAACTTCTTCTGTTAAGAATTCTCTGTTCAGTTCAGTGCCCCATTTTTTAATTGGGTTAATTAGCATTTTACAGTCTAGTTTCTTGGGTTCTTTATATATTTTGGAGATCAGACCTTTGTCTGTTGCAGGGTTGGTGAAGATCTTCTCCCAGTCAGTAGGTTGCCTTTTTGTCTTAGTGACAGTGTCCTTTGCTTTACAGAAGCTTCTCAGTTTCAGTAGGTCCCATTTATTCAATGTTGCCCTTAATGTCTGTGCTGCTGGGGTTATACATAGGAAGCGATCTCCTGTGCCCATCTGTTGTAGAGTACTTCCCACTTTCTCTTCTATCAGGTTCAGTGTGTTCAGATTGATATTGAGATCTTTGATCCATTTGGACTTGAGTTTTGTGCATGGTGATAGATATGGGTCTATTTTCATTCTTCTACAGGTTGACATCCAGTTGTGCCAGCATCCAGTTGTTGAAGATGCTTTCTTTCTTCCATTGTATACTTTTAGCTCCTTTATTGAAAATGAGGTGTTCATAGGTTTGTGGGCTAAAAACCGGGTCTTCTATACGATTCCATTGAGGACCACAGATTTTTAAGGACCCAAAAGTACCACAGCCTCCTAAACACCATCACAATTTGGAGAACCAAGTGTTCACACACATGAGCCTGTTGTGGACATTTGGGGACATTTAATGATCAAACCATGATACCTAATTAAAGAGAGTCTCATGTCCTCAGAGTAACACAGAAGGAACTAAGAATCTTCTCACACCAAGAATGATGCAACTTTCCTGTGCCGTCTGGAATGATCCACGGACTTTAGTATCATTTTGGAAAAGTTGAGGAATGTACTTTCTTCTCAGCCCTGAATTTCCCATCAGAACATTAGAGCAATATAATCATCAAAGATGGACGATATACGCATTCCATGTGAGAGGTTTGTCTTAATTAGGGTTACTGTTACTGTCATAAAACACCATCAGCAAATGCAACTTGGGGGAGGAAAAGGTTTATTTTATCTTATAATGTCCAGGTTACAGTATATTACTGGGGAAGATGAAGGATAAGCCATGGTAGGAATTGAAGCAGGGGTCATGGAGAACACTACTTATTGGCTTGTTTCTCTTAACTTGCTCAGGCTTGTTTCTTATACAACTCAGAATCATCCATTCAGGGGTGACGCCATCCACAGTAAACTGAGCCTTCCCATATCAACATTATCCAAGAAAATGCCCAAAAGGCTTGCCATAGGTCATATTGGCAGAAACATTTTCTCAATTAATGTTCCCTCTTCCCAAATGACTCTAACTTGTGTCAAGTTGACAAAACACGAACCAGGACAAGGTTGTGCAGAGAATGTGTACACTTAAGAATATGCCGAGGAACTGCAGAGGTTGGCCTGCCTGCCACTCCCAAGCACTGAGACTACAAATACATACCTCCACACAGGGCTTGCTCACGGGAGTGCTGGAGATTAAACTCAGATGCACATGATTGTGTGGTGCACCCATTACTGACTGAATCATTTCCTCAGACTTCTGCTTGATAATTTCTATGAATTTTATTAATCATTTTTAAATAAGTGAACCCTTGTAAGGACTCCTTTGAACAAGAAATTATAGCAGTAGCACAGCTCCCAAGCCAGCTTCCGAGTCCTGACTGATGTTCTGGGCACTTTGCTCTGCCCTTCAGTGAGGTTCGCTCCCCGAATCCTAATAGGAGGTAGCTCTACTACTTACTTTCATTTCAACTTTCTTCTTCCCTTTCTGGCTTCAGGAGACTAGAGTTTTGTTAGGTGGGTCAACAGGATGAGTTCTGTGACATGACTTGCAGGCCATCTTTCCTGTTTTACCTCCCAGTCATGATGACAAAGGAAGCTGTGTGTTCTACGTCATACTCTTCAAAGACAGCAGCATCTCCTTTGCATGAATCCCCGAGTCAGCCACCCTTGGAACACAGCCTCTGATGGCCCAACATGAAAGCTTTGTCCTTAGCATGAATCCCAGAGTCAGTCACCCCTTGGAACACAACCACTGATGGCCCAACATGAAAGCTTTTTCCTTAGCATGAATCCCCGAGTCAGTCACCCCTTGAAACAAGGCCTTTGATGACCCAACCTGAAAGCTTTGTCCTACAAAGCAGCTGAGATCTGGGAGTCGTTTGTTCCTGCAAACTCACTTACCATGACTAATCTATCCTTCAAACTGAAATCCCCAAATCATATGTTGCCCATCCTCAAAACACATTATAAGAAAATTATGCCATCTCCTCTCATGTTGATAGGGTGACAGACATTTTAGGAGAGTCTTAATAGTATTCACAGCATTGGCAGACATGGCAGTGGCATAGAGACTGCAGAATTTACAGTGTGTTTTAGGTTAAAGCATGAAGAGAAGCAGTCTCATGGTAAACCTCCTGATCACTGTGGGATATAGGCCTAAATGTTTCATCGTTAATTCATTCCTGGACTGATGGTCTTTTCTATAATTACCTTGAACTTTGGTAGGGCCACTTGGGATGAGGAAAATGGCTACTTGAACATCCCTCTAGCAATGCTGACTTCTTTTCAACTTAGTCTAGCTAAGCTTCTCTTTTCCATAACACTGGCCAATTAAGACTTAGGATGAAGTATTATTTTCCAGGAGATCCAATTTAGAAAAGGAAATAGTCTTCTCTGTACTTCAAATTCTCATTCTTTCTCTCTCTCTCTCTTTTCTTCCTCTCCCTGTCCCTCCATCCCCTTCTGTCTTTCCTGTGTGTGTGTGTTTGCACTTGTGCATATGTGTGTTTATATGGCCACTGTGTGAATATGGGTAGAAAAAGCAGAGAATAAAAATGCCAAGGACAAACTGAGAAATCAAACTAAAAGCAATCTTTGGCTTTTATT
Organism: Neodon shergylaensis; assembly: GCA_025134845.1. NCBI lineage: Eukaryota > Metazoa > Chordata > Mammalia > Rodentia > Cricetidae > Neodon > Neodon shergylaensis. Next base: position 5,521,031 of record JABTXL010008669.1, read on the forward strand.
TGGGCCCCATTTGGGGAAAAAAAAGACTCCATTACTTCAACTTGTCTTTAGTACATATGAATCGAATACCAATGAAAGAGTATTAAAACATAAGGAAGAAAGAATGCAAAATGCAACCAAATCCATTTGTCTTGTTTTATTTCATTTGGAGAATAATGGACTCAAATATCCACTCACCACATTTTCTCCTCCGTTAGAGGACAACTCAGGATGCTCTCCTCAATGTTCCCTATGGCACCAACTCCAGTCATCCCAAATACCCAGCAGAAACAACCCAAAGGAGGAAAAGGTTATTTTGGCCCACAGTTTCAGAGGGTTCTGTCAGTAAGCTTAGGCAAAGCATAATGGTGGGGATGTCTACAGTGAACGAGAGCTGTTCATCTTGGCAACAGAGACAGGAAAGAGAAAGGAACAATGCACATGTAAGAATGTTCCTCCAGAACCTACGTCATTCTGCTAAACTCTGCCTCCTAAGTATAAACGATCTCCCAGAACAGCCCACCCTCTGGTACACCAACGGGTGTTTTGTATTTAACTAGCAACTCTGACAGGCACACAGACACATCTGAGACACCTTTTCTATTCTGCCATGGCATCCTCACCATCACTCTCCACCACACACACTCTGGACAGCTGGACATCTTCTGTGTTTCTCAAATCCCGCCTGCATCCATCTCCCTTGTGACTGGGCTGCAGCTGAGAGGTGAGGCATATGCGAAACATTTTACCCAGAGGCAGTTCTTCTCTGTCAAGGGTCAGCCAGCTTCCTTTCAGTTTCTGTCTACTTACAGCTGTCCTTACGTACCCAGTAAGAAAAAGAAAATTAATGCAAAGTAAACCACTTCAATACAATCATATAAATGAAACTATTAGGGATAGCAGAGATGGCTATCCCATCAGTGGGTAAAAGCACTTGCAACAAACACATGACTAAGGTTGAATCCCCAGCACCCTTATTAAAGCTGGGTGTGGTTGTTTGTACACCTGCAAGACCAGCACTACTTGGGGAAGAAAGGGAGGGTCACTGGGGCTTGCTATATGCCAGGCTCGCTCTAGGTTCAGTGAGTCAACCTGGCTTAAGGGAACAAGGCAGAGAGTGACAGAGCAAGACACCCAATGTCCTCTGTCTGTCCTCCTCATGCTCCTGGGCACACATATCTCCTTACAAA